>CAJNDV010032508.1:29053-43995 GCA_905221635.1 Symbiodinium sp. CCMP2456 | reverse complement strand
AGGAACTACTATGGGGCCTATGGCAAGGCGCAAATCTTCTTTGTCTAGGACACTTGGGGCGGATTGCGGATCCGGGCTTCGCGGGCAAAGACACGGCATACCACTCTGCCTGCTGGGATGAATATTGCCGAGAATATAAAACCTTCCTTCTGACTGTCGCACGAGCAACCTCCCGCACACCCGTTGAGTTCTTGGAGCAACTCGGAAATCTAGGTCAGATTACTTCGATATGAGCTCAGACCGTGCTGTAAGCCCTTGCGCAGCTTGTCAGATAGTGGCAGGGTGACCGGGGCTCAGCATAAACGCATCGCCCGGGCAACTGCGCATAGGCAGGCCTAGCCTCAGCAAAGTTCAGCCTCAAGTCTCGGTATGATAGTTTCTTCTACCAAGAACAAACAACAAGACCCACGCAACGTTTGATCGCGTTCGGAAGCTCGTTGGATTTATGGGCTCTGTTTTGCCAGGGAGGTTTTAGCTTGCGCTTGAAGTTGCAGCCAAGCTCACCACAGAACCTCTGACCCGCCAAGCCACCGCTAGTATGAACAGGCCAGCAATCTTGAACCGTTTCTGACCCCGGAATCGCCTAATGACTCGAAGCATCCACTTTCGGAACCCCAATGAAACTGTTGAAGTCCCCCACCCCCTCCCCACCCCGTTTGCATCCCTTCCTTCTCCGGAAGAAGTTCCGGCACTGCACGGCGAGCACTGCGTCTTCCCGGTGCTATCCTGTCTACCAATTCCGGGCGGTTATGCAAGCTTTGTCGGGCACAGGCTTTCGGGGGGCTCTCCTTAACAAGCGTTCTTGTTGCCTGTTTCGGCTTCTCCTTTGAAGCTCTGAGCCGCTTCAGGTTCTGGGGCACAAAGGGCTTTCATCTTAGGGCTTGCAAATGCAGGGTTTACCTGTAGTCTCCATTGTAGTTCCTTTTTGGGGGAGTCCTTATAAGATCCTTACTATATAATTGGTTAAACAAAAAAAGGAACTACAATGGAGAGTATAGGTAGGGTTTAGGAGCTCGGCACCGGGCTCCGGATGTACTCCTCCTGTGTTGGGCAGACCCCAGGGGGTGGGGCGAGAGCTTTGACTCCCACAACTCGGGCTGACGTTTTGGGCGCTGGTCAAGGCAACTCTTGAGCATGACACGTGCTCAAATGGCCTTATGTCGAGTGGTTGCAGGATTGTGCCATGCCCTGGGCAGCTACAAATAGTGGTTAAATAGTGAGAAACCCGATCCAACCTTCAGCCGACCACAAAACGATGTCCCCGAATGTCTGACATACTTTATATCCCATCTTCATGTTGGCATACCGACTCGGGACCAAAGATCAGCAACGGTATCAGAAACGCCAGAAACTAGAAGCCAACCGAGACAGCGAAAATTCTCGCACTGAGTCAAATCTTTAAGGTAGTCTCGTTCAAGGTTTGGCTACATCATGGCAGATTGGCACTGCTGTACGTCCTGCTCACGTAAGATTAAAACTAATACACTTTCACGCCACTATCATAGAATAAAAAGATGCTGTGTCATTCTATATGGTTACAGCGTATAGGCATTCAAAGAACTTTCCGTACTTGAACAACTGCTACCGCCAGCGAACACACTGGGACACATGAGGTGCCGACAAAGGGAATCTCACAAGTAATGCTACTACAATTATCACAGGTCGTGCCCCTGCAAATGCTGTCGGTAGTCTCATAACTGCTACCCGGCCATCGCCGACAGCACCACCGCATGCGTGTACCTACGAGCATCTACCTATATCTATAATGTGCGTTCATGCGTGTCTGAACCTGTTTGAACAAATGAATGTATATATATATATATATATAGATCGATAGATAGGTGAATAGATAGATAGATGGAGAGAGACAGAGATAGATAGATAGATAGATAGATAGATAGATAGATAGATCGACAGATCGACAGACAGACAGACAGACAGACAGACAGACAGACAGACAGACAGACAGACAGACAGACAGACAGACAGACAGACAGACAGATAGAGAGACAGAACGATAGAAAGTTAGATAGATAGGCAGACAGATAGACAGACAGACAGATCGACAGACAAACAGATAGATAGATGGATACATAGATAGATTCAGATAGATGAAAGAGAGTGTGTGTGTGTGTATGCTGGACTTGCAATGATCGGAGTGATGGTCAGTGGTGGTGGCAATACAGGCGACAAGTTCGTCGAGGTGAAGGTCGTGACAGTGGAGGTAACAGTGATGGTCGTGATCGCAGGGGAGTGCTGGAAATGGTCATGTGTGGTAACAGCCGCACAGGCTGAGTAGAACTTCGGCCCGGAGGAGGAGCATCAGTGGCAGCACAGGCCGAAGTAGAAGCAGAGGAAGAACAGGAGGAGGAGGAGGAGGAGCAGGAGGAGAGAAGAAGAAGAGTCGTGATGATGACTGTCGCTGTTTCGGGCTGGCCTCTCCGGGTGTTCCCAGCCATGGTTGCCTACTTTGGCCATTGTTTGTGCATCGTGTTTCAATCACCATCAGGTATGCCATCTGCAACTGCTTTCCGATGCGTAAACCGCCATTCTGCGCAGTCAACAGCTAGCAATTTCTGAAAGTATCTGACGGAGTTAACTTTTACCAGTACACGAGCATGAATACAGTGAATACAAGCCAAGGCTCTGCATAGAAGCCCCCTGAGCAGTCACTGCATGATCTGGAGCCCGCAGCCCCTGCGAAGCGGCCAAGGGCGCCTGAGTCAGCGGTGTTTTGGGCCTCCAAGGACGTGAGAGGTGATAGGCTTAGGATCCAGGAGTTGCGGGTTCGGAGGTGTCCTAAAGAAGTCGGATACGGTTTGGGAATGCCCCAAAAAGTCAAACTATGGCCAGATGAAGAAGAAATGGCACTACCGGCAAAACTACCGGCGTTTTCAGGCTTTGGCTTCAGGGCCAGCGCCCTAAACCCTAAGCCCTAAACCAGGGTTAAGGGACTTTTTGCCCGACTTTGAGCAGCTAGGAAACACAGCGAAGCTTGAGGGGTTTTACACGTATCGAGCAGCACTGTCAGCCTAAGGTGTAATACCGAAGCCTTATGGACCAGAATCGGGTTCGGGGATCCTTTCGACCAGGAAGGGATTAGGACGATGAGGGGATAGTATTATTATTATTGCTTTTCGCTCAGGCCATTTTTGCTGGTTCTTGCCATCATTTCCGCCGATGCTGAAGCTCTGAAAAGCAGCTCGCCCCTCGGCTCTTACCTGTAGTCTCCATTGTAGTTCCTTTTTTTGGTTTAACCAATTTGAAATTAAGGATCCTAAACAGGCAACCCCAAAAAGGAACTACAATGGAGACTATAGGCAGATTACGTGGTGCTCGACTCTCTGGGAGCATGAAAGGCACGCGCAATGGTTTACACCTTGATGGTCGGCACCTCATCTAGGTGGTTGTCAAAATTATGGTCCCTTTTTCGGGTCCTTATTATAATACGGCACCTATTATGTAGGGTACCCAAAAGGGACCATTCTTTTGACAACTACCCATCTGGATCTTGTTCCAGCTCCTCGGCCACGGTCAAGTGAATCTGCACCGGTGTGGTCGTGGGATATGACAAGGGGGATTTCCCATGTCTTGTGGATCCCGTCTGCGCATGGTCGGCACCATAGGCACTGTCCCATACATGGCGTCGTGTAGTGCCCAATCATCCCGAGCCTTCGCCCTTGAACCCTAAACCCTAAACCCTAAACCTCTCTTCTAGGCCTTTCAGGTGCTGACCTCTTCCTCTGCTTCCGAAGGCTTCCGTACAAGCTCCATGGCTGGCGCGCGTCCCTGGCGCGTCCTAAGTTGCCTCTCTTCTTCCATAGCTAAACCCTAAACCCTACGCCCACAATGGTTGAGGGTGTAGTGCCTAAGATTAAGGGCTCCTAGCTAAACCCTAAACCCTAAGCCCACAATGGTTTAGGGTGTAGTGCCTAAGATTATGGGCTCCTAGCTAAACCCTAAACCCTAAGCCCACAATGGTTTAGGGTGTAGTGCCTAAGCTTAAGGGCTTCTGTAAGTCTCGCCCCCTTCGAAAAGGAGAGAGCCTTTTGTAGGGCCTGCGAGTCGGAGTTGAACCATGATAATCGGTTTAGGGTTTAGGGTTTAGGGTTTAGGGTTGATAATCCCAAAACCCCAACCCAAGAACTCTAGTGCAGATGCATTTCAGAGTGTCTCGGATACTACCGATGTCTATCCCGAGAAGCCACATCAGCGGTGTATGCAGAATCTGATATATCAGGGCCCTCATGGTTGACAAGGATTTCTGGGTATATTAGACTTGAACAGGAAGCAGGGAAATCGCCTATAGCTTACATGAATCAGGGTTGGGCCTTTTGGACTTGGGCATCCGAAAAACCGGGGTATTTGTTTGCTTGTTGAAGTCCCTTCCGTTTCCGACGACCCTTTTTCGTGGATTCCCCATGCGGTGGAGAGACCGGGAGCCAAGAACAGTCAGAAGTGGTCATGGAATGGTTCTGTTGTCGGTCGCGAAAAGGGTTACTGTTCGGGGGTTGTCTAAGGGGTTACTATAAGGTTTTTGGCAGGTCACTAAGTAGATAAGAGTGCAATGAATCTTTCATAACTCGGTTGTCCAGTTTACCAAGCCAAAAAAGTAGTTTTAAACTTTTTGCTTTATTAACGTCCTCGTTCAGGTCCATACATGCAAGCTTCTACAGCTTAAGGCCAATAGCCAATAGCCATTGGGTCCCTCATTCTCTAAACACCACAGATCAGAACCCCAATTGCTTCGGAGGCACACTGCTCGCAGCTGCCTCGGCTTTCTGGGCTTCAATCCCATGAGGAGTCAATGACTGCCCTAAACCCTAAACCCTAAACCGTAAGTACGGAGGAACCGCAAGGCCATCCCAAAGAGCCTGCAGAAGGGCCCAGGGTGGAACTCAAGAGTACAACAGAATAATCACACAGACGCAGAGAGAGGGAAAGAGGAGAAAGCAAGCAAGAGAGAGAGAGGGAGAGAGAGCGAGAGCGAGAGCGAGAGCGAGCGTGTGTTTGTGTGCTTGTGTGTGGTTGTGTTTGTTTGTGTTTGTTTGCGCGTATGATCGCGCATGCAAGGACATGCTTGTGTGTGCACGAGTGTGTGAGCTGCAGTTGGTATTTGTTACATGGTGTCATGTGAGATCTGCCGTAGCCTGCCGTAGGCAGTAGGAACGTGAGCATGTCATGGTCAAATCCTGCATGCTCGCCGCTTGTTGCAGATCTTTCTCTCGAGAAGCCCGGCAGCAGAGGTTGCCTTTGAGACCCCGGTGCTGGCCGGGGTCGTGCCATGGCCCGCAAAGATACTGGACCCCCACCTATACCCTTGCTCTATCAAGGGTCTCGTTTGGGGGATCAGGAGTTTGCTGATGCTTTTTCCAGCTTGCGGGAGTACATCGTTCTGGAGGCTTTGGATGATGAGAGTCAGGCCTTAGGCTACGCTGTCGGTAAAGTTATCAACACGTACCCTCTTGATTCCAATGGTGCCTACATAGAGATCGATTACTTGGGGGCAGAGAACGAGTTTTATCGATGGTACATTGATAACGTGGATAAGCCTGGAGGGCTCCCAAGCGACTTTGCCCACCACCTCTGCCGCAAGGCTGTTTCTACCTGCGTTCGCAAGGAAGGCCGGAGGACTATCCATGTGCAGAAGTGGGGGCCGATTGACCAGCGGGGTGCTGACAAGCTGCTTCGTGCCTGGGGCTACCCAGGGTTCGCGGACTCAGGCCGGACAGGTGGTCGCAAGAAGCGCTCCGTGGTGGACACCCACCCCAGCACCTCTGGAAAGAGCAAAGCTCAGAAGCCTGGGGGCTACCTTGTGGATGAGCTCGAGATTTCTTCGCCGGAGCCCCTTGAGGATGAGACAGCCTTGCCGGTTGCAAAGGGGCATCGTCGTGATCAAGGGCCCCGCCACGATGCTACAGTGCAGGCCGCTCGGGCCGGGAACGTCCTGGATGGTCTCTTGGCCGAGGGGGCGAAAGCAGGGCGTTCAGGAACCACGGCTGGTCCCAGCCAGCCGGAGGAGCTCTCACCATTGGAGGCAAAGCTGGGGATCCTTCGCGAGAAGCTTAAGGAGAAGGCCAGCCCGAAGAAAGGCACGGCAGCGGCAGCACTGGCGGACAAGGCCCAGGCAGCAGCGGCTTTGCCCCGCAAAAAGAAGCGCAAGTCGGAGGCCGTCGACGTGGTGAGGGGCCTTAGCAGGGTGCTGAAGGAGAAGGCCCGTGGCTCCCGGGACCCCGCGGAGGACGAGAGCGACAGCGATGACAATGCCGACGACGACGCGGACTTCGACGAGGGAGGTGGTGGCCTCTCCTCGAAACGGCGGCAGCTTAAGAAGCTTGCTGCCGAGAGGCCTGGTTTCCTTCTTAGCAAGGGGCTTGCCAACATGAAGGAGCAGCTCGGTTCCCTCTACGGCGAGGACGGTGCCACAGAGGATCCCTTGACCCCGGTGGTCAACAGGTACCTGCTCTCGGTAATCCACCCCAACTACCCTCCTAAGGGGCAGCCGGAGGAGATGGTGCGCGAGATGAGGACCCTCGCCTTGAGCCTTGATCTTATCCTGCGTGGTCGCATCGATGCCGCGGGGGACTTGATGATGCAACGGTTCAAGTCTTGCTGCATGCACTTGAGGGATGGCAAGGGTCACTTTGGCCACTTCCTGGAGCTGCTCCCTGATGATCTTCTAGGGGGTGGCGCCACTATGGGCGAGACCGAGTTTGCAAGGTCGATGGCGGTTCGCACGGCGAAGGCCGATGCTCTCCTTTCGAAGGTGGCCGTCCCCTAGGGACTCCGGGGGGGCAAGGAGACTGGCTCGTCTCCTGCCCCGCCCGACTCTACAGTGAGAGCTGCAACGCCGCCGAGGAGACCAGACACCACAGTGAGAACCGCAACGCCGCCGAGGAGACCGAAGTCACCGAGCAAGAGCCCCGTTCGTCCCCCAGCCATCCGAGCGCCTTTGTCGAGGAAGCGGCCAGACACTGCCGGTGGTGGCCGGCGAGTGAGCTTCGAGAGCAAGGAGCCGGAGAAGGAGGCCGCGAGGGACCCGGGTCCGATAGCATTGGCCAGGCAGAGGACGCCACGGCAGGAGGGCGAGAGCAGGACACAATGGAAGAATCGGATTTTCGACCGGCTGAGGCGAGAGGGCTCGGCCGAGTAGCTCTAGAAGAGCTTTTTGAGACGTTGTTGGTGGGGCCGGGGGTGCCGGTGGATAGAGTTGCCCAGCTGGTCATGGAAAATGTTTGTTCACAAAATAGGCTGCAACTTGGGCTATCATTGCTTCAGCTGCTGCTGGCATCCGTTGGCCAACACCACTCGTGGAGAGATGTTTCAAGTGTTCTCGATCGGTGCACGCCAGATAGCAAAGGGACACATGAGGGTAGGAGGTCCGGTAGACAGCGAGATTTGTTGCCTCTACCTTTGCCAGCCTTTGGTGCTACCCTTAAATTGGCCCGGATGCTAAAGTGCCCTGCCTCAGGACTGGTGCTTTGGAGGCCGTCGATCAGCAAACAGGTGGGCCGACAGCAGCTTAGGAAGCTTTGCAATGCAGCATGTTTTCAGACTTGGCGGTTGTTGGGTGTGATGGTCTTGAATGGTGAAGCCACGGGCTGGGATAGGCTCGCGCCGGCGAGTGAGCAAGTGCCCCTGAAGAGTCAGGGGGTTGCACTTGAGTTTATTGGAAGGCAGAGCGAGTGGTGGTCTCGCCGAGCCCTGGAGGAGCGACCTCCAGGGAACTTTGATGAGTTGGCCCGTGCTCGCCAAGTTGACTATTGTGGAGAAGAGGTTTTAAAAGCGCTCCCGTTGCGACTGGAGGAGCTCGCGCCGGGGCTTCCCGACGATGGTGTGGCCGGGTCCTTGGATGTCATGGCGGTGGCCAGTGATGATGTTCAGCGTTGGGTTGCAAATCCTGCTTTAGCTTTGCTTGAATCGGACTCGTGGCCTGACCCTCTGCCTACTGCTTCTATGCGTGTGTCGAGTGATGAATGGGTGCGCATCGTCAAGGTACTCTATGCAAAGGGCATCGTTGAAGGTATCAGTTTGGATGATGTGTTTCATGTGCGGGGGTCCCCCGTCCTGAATGGTGTCTTTGCGGTGGAAAAGAGCGGTACCCCAAGCCCGGGTGAGTCCCGGATAACAAGGTTGATTATGAACCTTGTCCCGTCAAACTCATTGCAACGCCTCATGACTTCAGACCTCCCTACATTGGCTGGTTCATCCCAATGGGCAGGTATTCATCTGCGACCCGATGAAGTGCTGCTTTGGAGTGGTGATGACCAAAAGGGTGCTTTTTATGCCTGGCGTTTACCCAAAGCCTGGAGGGGATTGATGACGTTCAAGATGCCGGTGCCGGGGTACATTGTGGGGCGCCCTGATGTGGAATCTATTCATGTCGCCGCGGCTGTGATCCCGATGGGTTGGCTGAATGCGGTGAGCTTGTTTCAGCATCTTCATCGGCGCGTGGGATTGGGCCCGTCGCCCCGCGGTGCGGGTCTGGACCCTACGGGGGAATGGCGACGCGATCGTCCTGTGCCTAGGGGGGCAATGGAACAAGGTGGGACATGGTTTCAATATTATCTAGATGATTTTGACTGTCCTGAGAAGGTTCCCCAACATTCATGGCGCAGCATGGTGGGCACAATGTCCCCCGTACATGCGCGACAGAGGGCTGCCTATGAGAGGGTAGGTGTTGGCATTTCGCAAAAGAAGGCGCATATTCGTGAGCCATGTGTCACGAGGATGGGTGCTGAAATCGACGGGATTGAGGGCAGGTTGTCTGCTCCCACGCCAAAGATGATTGAAGTTGGGTGGCTAGCAGTTTGGACGCTGGCGAAACCGGTGGTCTCTTCCCGGATGCTAATGGTGTTGCTGGGAAGGTTCACCCGCTGCTTTGAATTCCGGAGGCCACTTATGGGTTTGTTGAATGCGGTGTGGCCCAAGTCTATGTGGTGTCGGCCACGAAAGCTCACATCAGGGAAGATGGAAGAGTTGGTGAAGGCTATCGCTTTGTTACCATTTGCCTGCTCTTTGCTTCACACTCCAGTGTCGGGGCTGGTTACATGTTCAGACGCCTCTACCTTGGGGGGTGGTATGTGCGCTTCGGCGGGGTTGACCCCGTGGGGGAAGCAGTGTCTGGGTGAGCTCGACAGCCGCGCTCTCGACGAGGGATTTTTCAAACCTCAAGGGAGCATGAGGGCAAGTAATGCCATGGGGCCCAGGATGTTGGTGGTCTCTTTGTTTGATGGTGTTGGCTCCATCATGTGTGCTGCTACTCGGTTACCATTTACTGTTCGTGGCTATGCATCATCGGAAATTGCCAAGGACTGCATGCGGCTCACTCGCACGCGTTGGCCGGGAATCATCGAATTGGGGGACGCGCGACACATCTCCCCAAAAACTGTCAATCAACTTGCAACTTCCGTCGGCTATCGTCTAGATCTCGTGCTGGTTTCTGCAGGTTGCCCTTACTCTGATCACGAGGATGCGCAATTGTGGCTGCAGGAGGTTGTGCGAGTGCGCGATCTGTTAAGGCAGTCTTTGGGCGTGCCAGTGGAGATGTTGGTGGAGGCCATGTTCCCGCTCAACCCCAGCAACTTGAGAATCTTTAATGAAACCCTGCAACTCAAGCCTTTTCTGGTCGATGCAAAGCATTTAAGTTGGATGCGTAGGCCACGGCTGTTCTGGGTTACGTGGGCAGTGACGGCTGTGCAAGGCGAGACCCTGCGTGATGCAGGGAGTTACAATCAATGGGAGTTGAAAACCCATCGTGAGCCCAAGCAATCATGGGTGGACAGCGATGGGCAGTGGTTGTCACGGAGGGATGTCTTACTCCCAGACTACACTGCCCCTACACCCAGGCGAAACATGCCTCGTGCAGCCACAGGCCTTGCGGGCGCTACCGAACAGGCCAAGGCACGCTGGGTCTGTGATAGCTATAAACTCCCTGTTCAGCATTATGAGCAAGAGCACATGATTACAAGCGCTGATGGTTCTTTGAGGGTTCTCAAGCTTTGTGAATGGGAAAAGTTGCTGGGCTTTGATGACAACTACATCAGTGAAGGCCTACATCCAAAGTACAAAGATACAGACCGTGAAGTTAGGGGTGGACAGCTCCTGGGTAGCGCCTTTCACGTGTTTGTGGTTATGGCCTTATTGGATGAGCTGTTCTTTTCGTATGCTGGGGCTCGCAACAGGCTAAACCCGAACTTCTTCAGTCGTGGTGTGGCCCCAACTTCTTGGACTCTGAGGCCCACTTTTGTTAAGAAGGCATTTCCCTCTGATGATGTTACCCACATGGTCTCTCATTTCCTGAGGGTTGCCGAAAGGGGTGGAACTGATGTTCGTCTAGATGTTGGAGTCCCCTTTCGGGCAAAGGCGTGGCCACGAAGCAAGCGGAGTGCAAAGTCAACTTTTCCAATGGGCGATCATTCATGGCTACTCATGGGTTCATGAGGCACACATTAATGCGCTGGAACTTCAAGCTGTCTTAAATTCTGTGAAGTGGCGCCTTAGGCGCGGCAGCAACTGCTGTCATCGTGCCCTGGTTTTGATTGATTCTCAGGTGGTTTGCGCAATCATTGCTAAAGGCAGGACGAGCAGTGGTAAACTGAGAAGATCCTTGCAGTCTCTGAACGCTTTTTGTCTTGCCGCAGGGCTTTTCATTGCTGTTGCTTATGTAGATACAGGGAACAATCCTGCAGACATTCCGAGCCGATGGTGCGAGCAGCCAAGCCAAAAGCAAGGCCAAAGCTCACTTTGAGAGAACAGCAAGTGACCCCGGCGATGAGCCGGAGATACTCGATTGCTGTGTTGGCGTTCCTGGATTTTCTTTGCGACTCCAGCATAGTCATTGGCTATATCTCCCAGTTTGATGAGGCCGCATGCGCCTGGTTGGAATTCTTGTATGCTGATGGACAGCGCAAAGGCTTGGCGAGTGATGGGCTCGCTGGGATGCAGCACTTCTTGCCCCGGTGCACTGGCCGGTTACGGCAAAGCTGGAAACTACTTAAAGTGTGGCAAAAAGTTGAACCGCCGATGCGTGTCCTACCGATCAGTCCTTTAATTCTGCTGGGCATGGCTGGTTTGGCGGCAAGACTTGGCTTGCAGGACGTGGCTGCAGGTCTCTTGGTGTGTTTTGATGGCATGCTAAGGAGTGGCGAGCTTTACAGCCTCACAGTGGGTGATGTTACTTTTTATCATCAGCATGCAGTGCTTCGGTTGGGCTTGACCAAAAGCGGAAAGCGGACTGGCAGGGAAGAGATGGTCGTCATCAATAGCCTGTTAGCAGTGGCGTGGCTGCGACGCGCGTGCCGACGACGGTCCCCCAAGGAGCCCTTGCTGCGCAGAGGCGCAGACCACTTCCGCAAGTGCTTCAAACTTTTCCTGCAAGCGTTTGCGCTGGAAGACCTCTTGCTGAACGTGTACTCACTTCGACGCGGCGGTGCGACGTGGGATTTTCTGTCTCACCAGAGTATGGAGCGGACACTGCTGCGTGGCAGATGGGCTTCCACATCATCTGCCAGAGTATATTTGCAAGATGCAACAGCGATGGTCGCTCACTTGAGATTAGATGATTCACAAGTTCGCCTAGCAACCTCTGCTGCGGAGGTTCTTCGATCGGCAACAGCCAGGGTGGAAACGTGAAAGAGGTGTCGTGAGGTTCTGCTTGGGCAGACCAGAGTGCGGGTCATGACTTTGATCCGGAGCTTGTGATGGCAGGCTCGCTCTCTCTCTTTTCAATCACGACATCTTGTCCCCTCTTTAATTTGAAGATTTGAAGAGGTTTCACAAACAGATGGGTGCTCCATCTACAAACCTACCCTGGCGTGCACTGGGAAAAGGATTGCAGCGCCATTACATGGTGTCATGTGAGATCTGCCGTAGCCTGCCGTAGGCAGTAGGAACGTGAGCATGTCATGGTCAAATCCTGCATGCTCGCCGCTTGTTGCAGATCTTTCTCTCCCACCCTCCCACCCTGTGGATTCGGTTCCGATGGGGTTGAGGTGTGGCGGAAAGAGGTGTCGTGAGGTTCTGCTTGGGCAGACCAGAGTGCGGGTCATGACTTTGATCCGGAGCTTGTGATGGCAGGCTCGCTCTCTCTCTTTTCAATCACGACATCTTGTCCCCTCTTTAATTTGAAGATTTGAAGAGGTTTCACAAACAGATGGGTGCTCCATCTACAAACCTACCCTGGCGTGCACTGGGAAAAGGATTGCAGCGCCATTACATGTTGATACTAGGTGCGCCTTCGTTGCTTTCTCGTAACCTGTGTTTCTTGAGCTTTCAGTTGCTCCCTGCACCTTATCACATCGCCTTGTGTTCTGAACTATGTCATGGTCACAGGACAGTAGCGTGTTGTGACCAGGCTCGAAAGCATCGGGAGGAGCATGTCCGCGCAGAGCGAAAGGCTAGCAGCTGACACGAAGTTTAGGTTGGTTTGTCATTGTAGCTCTTTGTATTGTACGAGGCTGCTGAAGAAGAGGCGGCCAAGCTCGTGCAGGTGAAAGTGCGTGCCTTATGAGAGGATGCACGGTGGAGCCACAAGTCTGGCCTAACTCCAGTTCAAATGTGGCTATCACTATGCTATCGCTGGCTATGTGCGTTCGAATTCTGTTTTGTCTCCGCGTGCTCACTGGATGCTCACGGATACAGACAAGTGTGCAATCCTCTAGTTCTCTAGTTGGATTAGTCGGTTCTTGTCAACCAATTCGGAAAGTACGAGGCGAAAGCATACTGATGTCCTGACCCCCCACACACACAAGCTTCGTTGGCAGAGAGGTTTACGAAGCCGTTCGCACAAGGGGCCTGACTTGCTGGAAAAGGCTCCGAGAAACTTGTGGTCTTTTCCCCTGGCGTCCCGCCCCTGCCATCTAAAGCGGCAGCCAAATCCACGCACACGCGCACCATTCGCACCGCACTCCTGTCACACTTGATGATCTCTTGACTCTTGAGTGGGCCACTGCCCCTGCTGTAATGCAGAACATTCAGGAATCTTTGCCAGTCCTATGCCTTAGTAGCAGGGTTGCACACACACACACACACAGGAAGCCACAAGGGCTGTGTGCAGCAGAACTGACTGCAACTCATGAACACAGGCTGTTTTCATCTCTTGCATCCGGTGCAAACCGTACAAAGACAACTGGCTCCAATGTCCTACGGACAGTAATTGGCTCGGTGAAAGGTATGTGAGGACCAGCTTGATGTAATCGAAAAGCAGCTTTGACTCTGTATTGAAGAATCAGCTTAACCTTGTCAATGGTGTCCGTAGTGAGGAATTCAAGTGAAACACCATTGCCTGTCCCCAAGTGACGCGGTCCGGCGGGACATGGACTTCAGGGAAGCCAGATTGTGCAGCTGTACGTTTCATGGCGAAATGCAGAAATAACGAATTCACAAAAACTTGTACCAAGTAGCTACTGACATACATATGAGATCAGATGAGGCAATCCGAACGGGGAAGCCGGAAATGTCGGAAATCGCTGATCGCTGATTTCGCCAGCATACACACGATTTGTGAAGTGAAACACCCATGGCTTCTGAACCTGTTCATTTTGTGACGACGATGTTGACTGCTTGAGATGTCGATCTTTAAAGGGGTATCGACGGTAGAGAGTCGGCTTCAAGGTCCGAACACATGTCCTTTGAAAGGCACCTTGGGCAATTTTCCGTTGCACCGAACAAATCGAAGAGTTTGCTCGTCAGGTGGTTCAGGCAAGAGTTGCCGGTGCAGGCAGAACCTGAGGACCCCGTCTTGCCGTCTGAGCCGCAAGAGTTGGTTTTGTTATGTTGCGAGCGCTACATCGCCATGAACATTGCTGCAGCCAGTCGGCGCATGACTTGGGCTCCCGTTGAACGCTTCGAAAGTGGTTGCAACGGTTGCCGTGTTCATTCCGGCTGGTTGGGTAATTGGGTGTGTAACACATGTGGTCGTACATTCACACAAGATGACGAGTGCCTGGCGACACTGCGTGCCAACCATTCGTGTGCCTTGCAAAGCGGTTGCCGTCTGTGTTTAGACTTTTCTAATGATTCCTACACTTGGATGTGTGGCGCAACCGGCTCTCTGCTAAGTGCCGCTGATACCAGTGCACATGTATCCCTTCAATCGCAGCCGCAGCCGCCTGTTGAGAATGCTTGCAATGTTGAGCGCCGAGGTTATTTTGCAGGCATGCCTCCAGCGACCAACAATGAAGCAACCAACAGCTTTTTGTATTGTCCCCTGCTGTTGCATGCAGCGGACGTGTTGCCAACTCAGGTCGTTGATGCATGGTCGCGTGCGATCCCTTGGTTTGCAGCTGCGTGCACATACCTGCGTGATCAGACTTGCGAGCTTACCTTCGTTGCGCAGGCGTATGCAGAACTCTTGCAAATTTCATGCCAGCATGATCCTGCGTTGGTACAAACATTCAGCCAAAGTGGTGACGCGGCAGCTGCGCAACACCTCACCGAGTTGGCTACAGAGTTGTCGAGTTGGGATGTTTCTCTTTCCGTTGTGGTTCCGGGAGTTGTTGATGCACGAGGTCATGTCCCGAGCCAACTTCAGGACCTTTTGTTGCAAATGTTCGGGGGCTTGCAATTTGCATTGGACGTTGATTCCGCTGTTACAACATTCCGGAACACAGGTGCATGGCAGGAATCATTGCCGAGTCTGCGACCACACGTGCGTGAACCTCGTAGTGCGCAGCATTCGCACGAACACGGGCTTCAAGCCGGCTCGGGCGGTGATAGAATGCGCCAGCTTCCACATTCTGGTACTCGCAGTTTGTCGGAACCTCCGAGCAGCACTGCTTTGGCGGCAAATGTCGGTGACGATGCGCTTGACGTGCCAATCTTGCGTGAGGACTTGCATGAGCATGCTTGTTGTCGCCATGTAACTTCTCGTGTTGGTGCTTTGCCCAGATGCACAGTGTGTAATTCCAGGATTCTCCGCGGTTCTTCATTTCATCGTTGTG
>CAJNDV010032508.1:0-10894 GCA_905221635.1 Symbiodinium sp. CCMP2456 | reverse complement strand
CCCCCCCCCCCCCCCCCGGACTTTGCTGAGTGGTTCTTGCACTGGCATCATGTACGTACCACTTCCTTACTTGTCTGCTATGCGCGCCTCTTCAAGAAGACATACTCAGAGTCAGTAGCAGGTATTGCTTCTGCATGACTGCATGCTTAATATTACTGCATTCCTGTCTTGGGAAGAATTTGGAAGAGAACATGCTTCCTTTCCTGCCGAATAATATGCGTATACAATTGGGTGTGTTTCAGAATAAATGGTTTTGTGCGTTGCCGTTAAAGAGTTGTCCAAAACAGTTGTCCAGACGGACGTGCTCCTCGTGTATCACTCTTATGCAGAGTGCCTCAGTTCTTGTAACGCATTGGAAGGCTTCGTTCTGTCACAGAAACACGCAGCAGCTCTCTTGCTGCAGATCGCAAGGAAAGCGAGCTACTCTCCACCACTTTTTGAACTGGAAGAGACCACTTTTTTCCCTAAGCGGAAAGGAACAGCTTTCCCGATTGTTTTCTTTAGTGGATACGTGAAACTGACTGCTTTCTTTGGTTCTTCAACACTACTCCCGTATTGCCCGTTGAGCAAGACATGAACCCTCCTGCACGTCATTGGATGTTAGCGATCGCACGACGACGACACCACTAGGCCCAGTGGTCAGGAGTCAGGAAAGTCGGGCCAGGTTGAGGGCTGGGGGATGTTTGCATCATTTTTCCACGCAGTGGTAGCTGCAGTCTGCGGGCAGCAGAATGTTGCTGCAGGGCGTGGTGCCCACCTCCAGGCACATCGGTGTCGGTCGGGCAGCAGAGGAAAAGGGTTTCAATTGGTCATCAACTCCAAGTTTCGCTGCTTCCGGTCCTTACTCGTTGTTGGAGCTGTCGTCACAAGGAGGACGATTCCGGAGAGTTCGACTTCGGCGAGTATCGCTGCCAAAGTTGCGAGACAACTGGGTGCAACAGAAGAGTGACGCCACTCGCTGCAAGGTATGACGCTCCAATGGGAGTTTCGGTGATGGAGGTGCTCCGTGATCCTTTGACTTGACGCTGTAGCTGTGTATCTGTCGCTAGGCAGAGGAGGAGGAGAAAGCAGAGCTTGCACCTCCAGAGGTGCCAAACATAGCTTCAGCTGTTGCTCAGTTGGCATCGACCAAAACTGCCTTTTAGTTAAGTCATGCTCGACTCAGGATCAGTCAGTTCACCTGCGCTCCTTTGGCTAGCCAATGAAAGCTATCCAGAGCCTCCCAGGGATGGAACCAAAAAAGAGTCTAACATGCGCCCCCCCCCCCCCCCCCCCGCCGGATGGGCTTAACACGAAGTCCTTCTCCCACCCTCCCAACAGAGAGCACGGTAATAGTTTGGACATGCTTGGTTGAAGGTGTCGGGGCATCGCAGCTTTTCTCCGTGCACTGCAAGGAATCTCCAGTGCAGACAACTCTTCGGCATTCACCGAGCAAGCTGGAAGCTGGCCGGTCCCAAAACATCAGACATTCTTCAGCCTCCGAGAACTATAATTCTCCGTCGCCACCGCCGACATGCTCATGATGGGCTCTCTTCCGGAGCTCTGCCACCAGAGCACAGCATGCCAGTCTTCACAACGTCTTGACTCCGCGTGCTGCCCGGCACCACTGGTTTTGTTTTGCCAGTCGCTGCCAGTCCTGCGGCAAGCATGCCACCACGACTTCATGGGTGTTACAAAATGTCGGAGAGAAGAGCATAGCACAGAACTTGCCGAACATGAACATCGAGCATGCCCAAATGCACGGCTCGCCACACAGCTTGAACCAAAGACGAAGCAGGTGTGCTGCCGAAACTAACAGAGCCGTCTTGTTCCGTGGTCTGATATGGCAAGGCGTCTCGGCTGTGAGCACGACCGGCTCTGCCGACATCTGCCGACTTTTCACAGGAGTGGCATGTTGCTCACCGTGCTTCGACGGAGCGCGACGTGCGCCTTCGTTTGAAGCTGCACTGTCCGGAGTCCGGAGTGCTTCGAAAGCAGATGAAGTTAGACCTCCATCACAGGCACACAGACAACAAGCGTCCGAGCCCAGATGCTGACAGTTGAGCCAGTCGCCTGTGAAGTCAGGCTGAAGTCTTCATGACCAGAGAAACCGGACGATACGACTGCCAGAACTGTGCGGGGCCTGTCTAGAACATGCAAGAACAGGCAGCTTGAGTGACGATGTCATGCGGTCACTTTCACTGTCCTTGCTAGACAATGCCATTGCAACCCTTCAGCCGAAGATCTACCCATCCCATGGTTTTACCTGAGGCGGATATGAGTACAACCCTCTCTTCGGTGAAGGCAACTACGGCCCAGGAACAAAGTTCGAGGATCCCCGAACCTTTCCAGGGCGGATCATCTGCTTTCATCACACGTTGTACTTCAAGCTTCCTGCACACAGGTTTAGAACTTCCTCAGGAGTTTGACGCCTGTAGACATGAAGAGCTACTGTATGCAGAAGCGAACCTGCAACCGTCCTTTCCATATCCGTCCTGCAGGACTTGCCCAGCAGCTGGCGATGTCCACAGTGCCAAGTGCTGCAGTCTTACCCCGTCTCTTTGGAGGTTTTGTAGGAACACGTGAAGCCTTCGCTCTGTCTAACACCGACCCGGGATCAAATGCTCTTGCCTTCGAACCATGGACCGGCCTCGCCTGCGTTGCCCTAGTTGCGAGAGCCAGTTAATTGATGGGATGCCGCTAGCCACAGGTCGAAAGATGAGTTTCAGGCCGTCATAGAGGAGGCCTGCACGCGGGCACATCGAGCTGGGGAGTGCGGTGTGTTGTTGGGTGAGTAAACATAGGTCTGCGAGGGTGCACGATTTGTCGCTGCTGTCTCGAACAACAACACACGGCAAAGCCTTTAGATTTGCAGGGCCGTTATCAGCGCGATAAGATGAAACGGAAGCCCATCGTGGGCAGATTCATCCCACTGTTGTTCCTCTTCTGCCAAGAGCTATCCTTGTTCTCATGTCTTGGCTGCCTGGACAGCTGAAGGCGCTTACACGAAAATGTGTGCCGAAGTCCCCTTGGCATCCCACAGTCGTCAGCAGATTCGCACGTGTAAGAGTAAGAGCTCTCCACGGAGCTACGTAGCTCTTGCACATGGATGCGGTGCCGAACAGTTGCTTACGTTGATTGAATCCTTGATGGTGATACCTGCTTGCCAATGACCACATCGTGAAGAATCGTGCATGAGGACCGTATTTTTTCACTGCAAACTAATTTAAGACGAATCTTGTTGCAAGTGGCGACATGCCACACACACATACACAAGTCAGTAGAAACCTCGTTGAAACGCCCCGGAAGCCCCGATGGCTTCAAACCCTTCTCAACCGCAGGCATAGTAAGTCGACAGATATTGGAATTTTCATAGCTGGGTGGACAACAGGCTCACAGAACATCCATGAGCATGCATGTGGCAATGCTGAGGTGGCAGGCTTCGCTGAGAACCAGGATTATGGTGTTGGCTTCAACACATGGACATCTGGCCAGAAGGCTTGGCCTAGCGCAGAGACTTGTTTGATCCACATGCAGAACAGCCGAGCTGCAGAGAAAGAGGTTGGGACGGCATCGGTAGAGCTAGGACATCTGGTCCGTTCGTGCAACCCCCTTGGAAGGGCGTCATCATCTGGGGCTTGCTGGCCGGCGGAGCTGCTCTGTTGCTGAGTGCTTATTCATGGGAGTGATGCCCGTGCAGCACGCCCTTACCTGCGCAGTGGTGCAAGATGCCCTGGCGGAAGACCCTTTTGAAGCAGGTTTCACAACATGCGCGATATGGGTGTAACTGTTGTTCTAGGAGCAGCCGGAAGCATGGCAGAATGACGAATTCCCGTTCCACACCTCGCGTCTGACTGGACCCATATTTCGCACCGCGGCCTTCAGCCGGTCTCATCAGCTAGAGCCCCCGAGTGCACGCGGCTGTCTTTGAAGTTTTCGATCTGCGGCCAGCAGAAAAAGCAGCCATGCCAGGTGCAAGCCAGTTCGGAGTTGGACGCTTGCTACTGCATCGTCGATGCCAGCCTTGCGGTAGACCATTGCATGTCATGCGTTGGGGGAAAGGTGGCTGGCGAATTTGCTGCCTTCGCTGAAGCAATGCTCTCAATGACATCCCGGTCTGTATTTCATGATGTGCGTGCTGTATCCAATCATTGAAGTAATGTCACACGGCGGAACATGTGCTGCGCAGTGCCAAGGAATATCAACGAGCATCACAGCTGTTGGACAAGGCCACGCTGGGAGTAGGGTGTAAATGCTGCAGCTGCTTGCTGCGATCATGATCATTTTCCGCATGCGTAGCATGTGTGTTGTCTTGCTGGTTGGTGTGCACGGTGGCCTGTCATCGATGTTAAGGTCCCTGCATTTGAGCATATGAGCCTTGCAAGTGAAGACCTGAGCAACTGAAACGTGCTGGGGAGACCGCTCGGAACGAAGGTGAAAGCCTTTACTCACTCGTAGCCCAATTGATGCCAGGCCAAGTCATGTCATGTTTGAGACGGCCACCCTGTGGCATCAACAGCACCTCTATCCGCTGACAATCTGACTAAGTCTTGCTGCATGTGCGATGTTTTGACAGAGCGTAAGTCACCTGTGGGTTGTGGTCTGCGCAGTGACTTGTGGATGCGCAGGCAGTTGGCCTATTCAAAACGGAGGAAGACTCCAAAGCGGCGGCCTCGACATACTGCGCAGAAGTTCAGGTGGCAAATGACACCCAAAGGTGCAGGGTCTCATCCAGCACTGTGAAGAGCTGAAGGCCGTGAGAGACTCCATCCTGCCCGCGATACTTTGTAGAAGCACTGTTGGAATGGTTTTTCCATTATTAGCCGCATTTTTTTCGCTGCGGCAGGTCTTCTGCGATGCTCAACCCGGTGTTGCCTCCGTACACGAAGGTAGTTAAACAGGTTCTGCAGCCTTCCAATGTTTCACGAAACCTGGAGGAGGAAAAGGCTTGATTGAGTAGGTACCTTCGCCTCAAGCTGCTCTCGTGTTGAATGCTGTGCAACGTGAAGAGCCCAAGGCGACCGACGCATGCACTATGGTTGGATGCGCAAGTCTGGCTTTCTTTTAGAAACCTTGTTGCATGGATTCACGGCGCGATGCACGGGACAACAAGCATGCTAAACCAGCACCCCGAAATTCATGCTGGTCGGCGAACGTGCCTTATCAGACACGAATCTGATTTGGGCAAGGCCGTGCCTTGAATTGCTCGGATGATTCCGGGAGCATCACGAATACTGACCTTGGGCAGGTTTGGGTGGGTGCGCCGTCTGCAAATTCCACCCGACGGCACAGCAAAAGATCTCCCCAACGATCGATGCTCGCACGAATTTGCAGGAGCGCATAGAGTCATAAAGGTCCGTACCACGCGGCGACTCTTAGGATTTTTTCTGTCGGAAGATTGCCCGAGCTGGAGTCAGTCAGTCACGCAAAGCACCCATCTACATGCGAGACTGTTGCAGGTCGTGCAAGAGCAGGAATTATTTCTCGTGTTTGATATTGAACACTCCCGCAAGTTTTTGGCTATAACTCTGGTCCCCATCGCGCGGAGCAACATGGAGCGCCTTTCGGTGAAGCGAGTGCCAACTTCCCCCATCGCAGGCCAGAAGCCTGGAACCTCTGGCTTGCGTAAGACGGTGAAGGTCTTCCAGGGCAAGAATTATTTGGAGAATTATGTGCAGAGCACCTTCGATGCCCTGGTAAGCAGTGGCTGCAAGGTGCAGGGGGGCGTCATGGTTCTTGGTGGTGATGGCCGATACTTCAACAAGTACTCTCTGCAGGTTGTCTTGGCCATGGCCGTTGCCAACGGCGTCTCTGAGATCTGGGTTGGGCAGGACGGGCTGCTGAGCACCCCGGCCATGAGTGCTGTTATCCGCACACGCAAAGGTGGCTCCGTTCCCTTTGGTGGATTTGTCTTGACAGCCTCGCATAACCCTGCGGGCGTGGACGGGGACTTCGGCATCAAGTTCAATTGCGAAAATGGCGAGCCAGCCCCACCCAAAATCACGGACAAGATCTACAAAGTCTCGCAGAGCATTTCCGAGTACAAAACCTGTACCATTCCCAAGGTTGACTTTTCTAAATGCGGGGTCACGACGATCGGTGGAGCACGAGTTGAGGTTTTCAATCCTGTCGACGACCATGTGACACTCTTGAAAACGGTCTTTGATTTCGAGGCCTTTCGACCAAATGTGAAAGTTTGGTGCCCATCGCATACCGTGACCGCTTTAATAAACTGACCCGTCACAGGCTATCAAGAAGCTCGTCCATCGCACAGACTTCACGTTCTTTTACGACTGCATGCATGGGGTACAGGGTCCTTACGCCAAGCGTGTGTTTTGTGACGAGCTCGGTGCGAAGGCATCGTGTCTCATGAACGCCACGCCCAAGGAGGATTTTGGAGGAAAGAATTCTCCACAGAAGGGCCATGCAGATCCGAATCTCAGCCATTCATTGGAGCTCATGGCCAAACTGGCGGTCAACAAAGAGGGCATGCGCTTGGCTTATGACCAGTTCCCCGCGGCGAGCCGCTTGCTACAATCAGAGCTAATGACTGCAGCGTAAAATGCGCTCGTGCTTAGCTGAGGCTTCGGAGCGGGAGCTGATGGTGATGCTGATCGCAATATTATCTTGGGCAAGAACTGCTTTGTCAGCCCCGGTGACAGCCTGGCCATCATCCTTCAGCATGCACAGTGCATTCCATTCTTCCGAGGTGGAGTAAAAGGCTGCGCACGCTCCTTGCCGACTACAGGTGCCGTGGACCGTGTTGCCAAGAAGTACAACATTCCCTGCTTCGTGACACCAACCGGCTGGAAGAATTTCGGCAATCTCATGGAGTCAGGTACAAAACTTCCCGGGAAGACGTACACACCATTCATTTGTGGCTTCTTGGGTGCATCATATTGATTTTGTTTTTCTCGTTGTTTGTGACATCAGTCTTATCGTTTCCAAGTTCGCTTTCCAGGCGAAGAGTCCTACGGCACCAGCAGCAACCACGTTCGTGAGAAGGACGGGATGTGGGCTGCTATGGCCTGGTTGCAGATACTGGCGAGCAAGAACACAGACCCTACAAAGCCTTTGGTCGGTGTTCGAGACTTGTGCCCTGACGAAATGCTGGCAGTTGACTTTACTTGGTTGGGGTGCCCTTGCTTTGTGAACTAGAGGTGCAGGGAGCACTTCAAGGAGTTCGGCCGCCACTACTACTGGCGATATGACTTTGATGGCCTTGACAAAGATGAAGCCGATTCTACTATGAAGAAGATTGTGCAAGAAGGACCAAAAATGGTGACTTCGGAGGCAATTTGTGCAGTTACGAGTCTTCACCAAATCCAAGATCAGACTTGATGCGAATCTGAGGTTGGCAAAGAAGTGAAGGAGATGCGTGTGCAAAGTGTGGAGGACTTTGTCTACACTGATCCGGTGGATGGGTCCGTGACAGCAGGGGAGGGAGTCGTCCTAAAGCTTTCCGGAGATGCCCGAGTGGTGGTACGCCTGAGCGGGACAGGCTCCAGCGGTAAGGCCTCCATGCGTGTCTACCTGGAGAAGTACGAATCTCCGCAGGGCCAGCTGGATGCAAGCGCATTGGAGATCACAAAACCTTTGCTTGACGCGACAATGATGCTGACTCCGTTGCCAAAGCTGCTCGGCAGCTCTTTCAAAGAGAAAATGCTGGCCAAAAAGTTGCCATCCCAATTTATCACCTGGTGGTTGGGGCTCTTTGAGGAACTTTGCCAAGGTAAGAAAGGCGTCGTTCTGGAAAAGAACATCTTGCCTGTGAGTTCTTTGCCTGACTTGAGCGGCCTACCCCTTGGCGATGAAGCCCTCCTATCGAAAACAGTGGTAATGCGCCTCAATGGTGGGCTGGGCACGACCATGGGGCTGGACAAGGCGAAAAGCTTGCTGAAGGTGAAGGAGAACCATACGTTTATGGATCTCATCGTGAAGCAGGTTATGCAGATCCAGGAGAAGCAGCCTGTACGCTTTATGCTCTTCAACTCTTTCTCCACTGAGGCAGACACGAAGGAGTTCATGAAAAAATATCCGAGTTTCCATTCCAAGTGGGAGGCTGTTTCCTTGAAGCAGTACATGGCTCCAAAAGTCACTGAGTCCATGGCGCCGGCCAAGTACCCGAAGAAGCCCAATTGTGAATGGTGCCCACCCGGACATGGAGACATCTATGCCGCTTTGCTCCTCTCTGGAACCTTGGATCAGCTTCTTAAGGAAGGATACAAGCCACCAAGCAGCAACCAGGGCCAGAATCGCTTGCTTCGCTGTCTCACTGCTTTGTTTGGCCCCGCACAAAGGGAATTTGCAGTTAAGGTATATGTTCGTCGCTAACTGTGACAACTTGGGAGCTTCTGTCAACATGCGGCTTCTGGGACATTTGGCCAGCTCGGGAGCCCCAATGCTTATGGAGGTGGAACATGTGTAACCGCCTCACTCACAAGCTTCTCTAGTTGGGTGTTCGTGTTGCATGTTCAAGCTGAAGATGGCAGGTTTGCGTCCGCGGTGAAGAGGACAAGAAAGGAGGCCACTTGGCCAGAACGACCGACGGCAAGTTCACTCTCCGGGAGAGTGCCCAAGTCCACAAGCAAGATGAGAAGGCTTTTGAGAACATCTCCAGGCATCGCTACTTCAATACCAACAACATTTGGCTGAATTTGGAGCAGCTGCGCAATGCCCTGACGAAGGACGGCCTCTTCAAGCTGCCACTGATTGCCAACGAGAAAAAGTTGGACCCGACGGGCAAGGATGACGTCGTGTCACCTATCCCGCAGTTCAGTGAACCGAAGCCCGGTGCAGGTTCCACGGTGGTACAAGTGGAAACTGCGATGGGTGCTGCAATCTCTTTGTTCCCGGATGCCAAGGCAGTCGTAGTTCCGTCCGATCGGTTTCTTCCAGTGAAAACGAATGCACAGCTTGCAGTTCTTCGCAGCGAAGCCTTCACGGTGGCAGAAGATTTCACTTTGATGAAGGCTCCACGTCCACGAGCCCCTGTGGATCCCCTCCTCAAGCAGCTGCCCCCGGCGTTGAAAAGCTATGCGGTCATGGCACATGCGCAACAGCTTCATGTGGAAGCGAAAACGCGCAAAGTGGCTGGAGTGCCTGAGCTTGCCTTCACCTCTGATGGCAAGCCGATCTCGCCGTGGCATAACATCCCCCTTTTCTCGAATGCCCTCAATGCAGTCTTCGAAATACCGAAGAACTCTAGTGCCATCACTCGTGTTTCGTCCGGCACTGGGAATCCAATAAAGCAGGTGGTGCAAGGCGGGAAGTTGGCCTTTCTCGACGGACCAATTTACTGGAACATCGGCATTCTGCCACAGACCTGGGGGAACCCGGCCACCAGCGATCCAACTTCCAAGTTTTGTGGCAACGACCGGCCGATGGAAGTCATCGAGATCGGCAACGCCTCCATTGTGCAAGGAATGATCAAAGAAGTAAAGCCGTTGGGTTTGCTGCCGGTGAGCTTTCAGAACATGGTTCATTGGAAGGTCATCGCCATTTGTCTTGACGACCCGCTCGCTAAACAGCTGCATGACATCAAGGATGTTGAGGCCAAGTGCAAGGGTGTGATCAGTGGCATTCGCGAGTGGTTTCGTTGGCACCTCGTTGCACAGGGGCAGCCTTTGTGTAAGGTTGAGCAGGTCATGGCAAAGGAGAAGGCCATGGAGGTAATCAAGAGACAACATGACCAGTGGCACAGCCATGCAGCCTCGGCCAGCAAAAGCGCAAAAACCCACGGTTTCGTGAACATGGAGGTGCCGCACTCACCTGCCCCGAGCCTTCCGTCTCCGGCAGAGGTCAAAGCCCCCGTCAAGACATGCAAGGCCGAGGAAAGCTACGTCACTTTCATGAAAGGAGATCCTGGCACAAAGGATTTCCAGCTCAGCTTCAAACGCCAAACCTCTCAAACCGAGAAGGCTCAAAGCACCACTGGCATGACGCAGACGCAGGCCCAGAAAGCAGAGATTGAGAAGATCAAGTCCGTTTCACCGTGGCATGATTTCCCACTCAATGCAGGGCCAGGCCAGTTCTACTTCGTCACTGAGATCCCGAAGATGACAACCGCGAAGTTTGAGGTGCAGCTGGAATTGGAGGGAAACCCCATCATGCAGGACACGAAGAAGGGCAAGCCACGGCACTATGCTGGCCCCATGTTCTGGAACTACGGCATGCTGCCACGCACCTGGGAAGATGATAATGACGAGATGGATGATGACGAGGGTTTCACAGGGGACGGGGATCCATTGGATGTTGTGGAAATTGGTTCCCGGCAACTGGGCTTGGGAAGCATCAGCAAGGTCAAGCCACTAGGTGCTCTGGCACAGATCGACGAGCACGACCTCGACTGGAAGATCATTGCAATCAATGTTGAGGCCGCCAATGCGCAGGGTAAGCTAAAGCACCGATAAAGCAGGAATGCATCATAGTGCATCAGAAGCGCCAGCTGCATCAAACAGAAACGTACTTCCCGCTCGACAGCTGGGAAGCAAACATAAACAACCTAAACGACCGCCCCAGGAAAAGGTGCAACAGGTGGCTTTGAGAAAGGCATACAGAACAAGACATTGCGGAAAGGGTCGAAACAGAGGCCCCAAGCCCTCAGCAAAGACTCTAAGACACTAAAGCGAGAGGCCAGCCTGCAAGGCTGCGAGGACTGTGCCGTTCATGACGGCCGGCATGGCAGTGAGGGAAAGACAACAAAGGGGGAAGAATTGCAGCACAAGAGAACCATCGGAAAGAAGAAACGATGGGAGCGCAATCAACAGCCATCATCCGCAATAATAGACGAAGAAAATGCTTGGGGTCGGACAAGCTTTACGTGTCGGTTGGGGATACTGGTTTTTGGCACGCTGAGACAATTTGTGCGGTACTGCTTGGAACATGCAAACAACACATGCATTCTGGGAGCGCA
>CAJNDV010032507.1:0-20577 GCA_905221635.1 Symbiodinium sp. CCMP2456 | reverse complement strand
CCTAGTACTGTAGCAAAAAGGCCCTCTTGGGGGGGCTTTAAACACGAATTTTCCTTCCGGGTTGGCCCTTGGAATCCGTGCCTGTCGCACTTGCATCGGCTGCTCGCGGCTCTCAGCATCTTCCTCGGCTGCAGATAATAGAGGGGCCTTACTAAATAGAATAGGGCTTAGGGTTCCTTTAAAGGGTTCCTTAAAGGGTTCTATAAGGGTTTAGGATTTAGGGGCCTTACTAAATCGAATAGGGTTTGGGCATATATAGTACTATAATTACAATAAGGAACCCCCAAAGTAGTATTGGTAGTCTTGGTATTTAGGCCCCTAAAATTAAAAGCGCCGAGATGAGAGCATGGACAGAACAGGCGCCAGAAGTGCCGATTTCGGCATGCTGGGTGCAAACGCGCAGTGGCAAGCTGTGGTTCCGATGATCGCTTTGCCAACTCTAGTGCCGAGCGAGTTGCCTTCCAAGCGATGAGGTGATAAGGATCGTGAGACCCATAGAGCCTCGCGCAGTTGCAGTGCTGATCTAACTGCTTTTTAGGGGAGTCTGCAGAAGCTCAGAACACCACGGGCCCTGTGCTGCAGCCAACAAGAAACTCGCAGCTCGGAACCCATGTCCCATCTCAAAAGGCAAGGGACTTGGAAATCGACACGTGGTACAACTCCACGGAAACGCGTGTGTTTACGGCACCCACCAAGGAGACACGCAGAGACGAAGGCACACTCCCTGTTGATGGCGGCTCCTGAAAGCAATGCAGGAACTGTCGCGGCTTAAGGATGAGTCTTTCGATAAATGTAACGACAAGCAGGAACCCAATACATCCCGATGCAGCATCAAGCCTGACACGCAAATCTCTGAGAATATTTTCACCGGTACAACATGCTAGGAACACCGAGAAACTCATGCTCTTTGCAACGTACGCCTAGTCCAGCTAGTATACCGCTGTCCTCCGGTGATCCTTCGGTGACAAAGTCCTCGCAAGCTTCGCACTTGTTGATCTGTGAGACTTACATTCTCGAGAATCAACCCGGGGACCAATACTCTGCTGCTATAATCACTGTCCCCTCTCGTTCGCAGCTGTATCGGCATCTTGGGTCAAACCACGCCTCACTCGCTTTTTTGAACAACGAGGTCCTTGAAGCGCTTCAAATCTGCTGGGTCGAAAACCTGCTCATTACAGCTGTCACGTGGCACGAGCTAAGTTGTAGTACATTATGACAGAAATGCCAGAAACATCTTTTGGTGTGGCATCGGTGCATGTTTGAAGTATTGTACCGACTAACAGGAATGTGACAGTGAGCTACCCCCCAAAAGAGCTGGGTGCCACCGCCCCACCACCGCCCCACCACCGCCACTGCCCTTGCCACAGCTAAGACTCGCTGAAAGCTCATCTAAGGCATGTCGCCTACATGTAGAATGCACGAGGATATGGGTCGTCATTCGGATCGCGTGCTGTGTACATGACGATGACCCTGTCCTGGCATAAACAGAAGATTGAAGAGACATGCGTGTAGATACATCCGTATGCAAATTGAAGACCTCCTACATGAGTTGGATTGATGAATGGCCAGACTACAACTAGTTTGCTACGCGACTACTGACAAATGAACATGAAGCTAAGCAGAACATTGATTTGCCACATAAAAAAGCAACCAACACAGACACTTACATTAGCGAACTGTATAAATGAGGCCATTATTCTGATTTTCGTCGGCAAGAGGGAAAAAGCATCTTTAATCAAACCATCATAACACCATATGCCCTGCACTGGCATGAACAGATTCCTGTATGCACTGATTGTTGAGCTTTCGTGTTTGAGAAAAAACGAAATCAGCATGTCATGATGTTTCATAAGTTCGCACAGCTTCGTAGATCTGAAGATTACAGCTGTCTGCGAATCTGTGATTCTTCACAGATTCGTAGAAAATATACACAAACATTCTGATCTGGCACGGTCCCGATTTGTGAGCCAGAAATCTGCAAATCTGCGACTCGTCGCAAAATACGCAGATTTATAGTCTTGCAGATTACAGAGACCCCCTGATCTGATCTTCCAATCTGCACATCATCTGCGTTTTTGCGAAGAACCGCAGATTCGCAGACTTGCAGATTCGCAGATTTGCAGATTCGCAGATTCTACAGACCCTATGATCTGGCATCTATCTGATCTGCGAGCTGTGAATCTGCGAATGTGCACCCATGTACATGAGGCGTGGGGTTTCGGGGGTACCATATATATATATATATATATGCGTATGTGCGTATACATATATATATATATATATACTTGTGATCGCGTTACAATGAAAAACCTATTTTCCAGCTCGAACAAACTGGATGCTCTGAGTGTTTCGGGCTTACGGTATGTACTACGAAGCTTTCGGGCTCCCATTGCCACAAACCTGGGAGAAAGTGCCAACATTTAACCTCGGGCTGTCATTTGCTGCGGTAGATGCTGCTCCACCTGGAAAAATCTCATGATTTGTGCTGTGCCCAACCCCAAATGCCAATATAAACCAAGAACATGAACACTCTCCATGTATCCCGTATGCCTGGGTAAAGGGCTTGCCGTGAAGGTTCGTAGATGTCATGAGCAGGTGCCTCGGCAGCACAAGGGCTTGGATTAGGGTTTAAGGTTTCTGTCAACCGCAAACTTGCGAACCCTTAGCCGAAGCGCTTGTGGAGGCATTGGTTTGCGTCGAGAACTCATGAGTTGTAAATTGAAGAGAAAGACGCAAAACCCGATCCGAAGGTCAATCGCACCAAAGTCCGATGTCCGGGCAGTCCAAGAACTGTGGAAAGGATTCACCAGCTTGTCAGTCTGATTGTGTTTAATTAGGTTCTTGTGCTTGAACTCGATACTGTCACCTGAAAGAAAGACGGCTGTACTGGCATTCCAACAACTGTCTTGATTTTGTAGTTGTGCAGCGGCGTTGGGTGATTGCGTTTACTGGCCCTGAGACAGCACAATCGGAGGGCGATGAGCATGCGTGAGAGTTTGGTACAAACGCCAAGTCTGATACTTGGAAACATCAGTGCTGCACGTTGCTGCTCAACCGTACTGTAACTGCACTGTAAATTCGAGCCCTCTTCCCGTGGCTGTGCCCTTATGCCAGTTTCGATTCGAGTAGACCAGACCAACTTCCAAGGTTCCGAACTGGCTAAGCCTGTGCAATCCCCCCCCCCCTGCATGTATCTCAAAGTGGCTCACTATCGAACAGGGCGTGATCCGAAAGTCGGTTGTCGCAGCATATCATCACATGTGCGGCTCAGTATGAAGCAGAAAGCCATTGCAGCCTTTGGCCAAGCTGCTTCAAACAGTCGGAGACGCTGTGAACCCGGAGGTTGCTGTCAAGCCTTCGTCAGGTCACGACAGGAACTGAATAATGAGAAAATGTCGTAAGATAAAGTATAGCTCTATAGAATATAAGTATAGATGTAGGTATATATATATATATATAATCCCTGGCAGCCCTAGCATAAGGCATAAGCCGCAAACGACTCCGACACCTGGAGATTGGCAGCGACTGCGGCATTGCTGGTGCGACGGCAAATAGCGACCGCCACCATCGTCGCCCCGCACCGCCACCACGACATCTCTCATCAGGAACATCAACTTTCATGCATAAACCGGTCAAGTCAAGACCATGACCAATAACGTCGCAATCATAATCATTAGACACATTATCAGCATCTTAACCAACCGACCGTCATCATCACTTCCAAGATGATGTTACTGGCCGCGGTGAAAACACGATCGTCACCATTGTCACGAGGGGCGGTGATGGCGATAAGCATCACCATAAGTGCCATCGGCGTCATCGCAGCTATCACGAGATCGCAATCCTCCAGGCCGTCACCATGACAACCCTGAAAACTACCCATAGGCCCCATAGTAGTTCCTTTTGGGGGTTACCTTATAGGATTCTATATAAGAACCCCAAAAAGGAACTACTTTAGGGCCTATGGGTAGCTATCAAGAAATGACGACGTCTATGTCGTGGCCATGGATGCCGCATCGAGAATCCAACAACATGTCAGCAGAAGTAGTTTCTGCGACACATGGTTATATGTTCAAATGCCTCAAATGCCAAGGCACAGCACCTCTCCATCACAAACCCCACGCAACATTCTGCGGAAGCTTGACATCAAAGACTCTGCGTCGGAGTGGAGGAATTGGGCACAAAGGGTGGCACGAACACCTGTCTCCAGCATCCAGGACAAAACGATGGTCAGGCCCAGAGACACGAGCTGCAGAAAGATGCAAAAACCTCGGCTCCGGAGAAACAGCTTTTGCCTTGAGGGGCAGAGTGGCCTTAACCAAGCTTTCTGAACGGTGCGTGCACACGGTTTGTGTAACGAGGTCCACACCCAGGCTTGACAAATTTACGAGCTTGATTCTCTCTCGCACTCAGCAAAACCTGCGGTGTTGCAGTTCTCGCAAGTCAGCCGCCCGGATGTGGTCAGGAACCCTTTGCGAAAAGGTACAGCTTATCCTGTGCATCTGGATGCAGCTCAGGAGTGCATGCCGAAATGGGCACATATCTCAAGAGAAGCCTCAAACTACTTCAAATCATTCATGCTCGTAGAGCATTTCTGCCGGAAGCCAGCTACAGCAAAGGCGCTAGCGATAAGCAGGTGTGTGCATGTATATGCGCACTGTGCTGACATAGGCCCAAAAAACGCCGCAGTGATAATCAGGTATACATACCTACTGACCTACTGCTTACATACATACGTGCCTACATACACGCATGCATACTGGCAGTGTGCGCATGGGCAATTCTCTAAATGAGGGTCCCGATTCAACTTTTGGTTCGCAAAACATTAGCATGGTACCGTTATAAACAGGACCCCAAAAGAGACCCTAATTCTGACACTACTACACACATACAAGCTATAAACAACTGCAACCATACACAAACACGCACACACACAAACAAACGGACAGACAGACAGCATAATCTGAAAACGAATGTGGACAAGAAACCCGGATGGTTCAGGCCGCTGGGGGCCAGGAAGTCAGCCCACAGCCTAAGCTGACTCGCTTTGCGAAGAGCTCTTCAGGATGGTTCCCAGGGACTCAAATATCCCTGAATTAAGGAATATACCTTAAATCATATTAGGGGTCCTACTATAATTTAAGATATATTCCTTAATTAAGGGATATTGGAGTCTCTGGGTTTGAAGGCTTTGAACTCTAGGACTCTAGGGTTTGAGAGGGTCTGGTTGAAAGAAGCTTCATTACGCCATCGGTTGAATTTGAATGCAGGTGGTGAACGGCTTCACGGCTTTATGTTCGACCAACTACTCGGGCCATGCTTACATCAAGGAGCCAGAGAAAAACTATGACAGGCGCCACTATTCAAGCAAGCACACCCCTAAACCCTTTTTGCATCCGGGCTTGTGAAGTTGGCCGGGGAAGGTGACACCCCTAAACCCTAAACCCTAAACCTACTGACCCCGACAGTGGCAAGCAAGCAGCTGACCAGCAGTCAGCAGCACCTGCCAAGGTGCGGACCTTCCGTGGGGAGCTGAGTCGCGAGATGAGGCCCTGTACCCATAGGCCCTAAAGGGTTCATATATAGAATCCTATAAGGTAGCCCCCAAAAGGAACTACTATGGGGCCTATGGGTAGTCGGAATTTCCTACAGATGCGCAGTGCACCTCGGCTCTAGGGATCTGTGTCGGGGGATGTCGGATGTATAAGACTGGCGGCTTTGCGCTTCCGGGCCCGTCCCTGTCTGCAAGGCAACCACATGTAGGGCCCCACAAAAGCACATAAGCAAAAATTAGGATAGGGATATCCCATATAAACCCCCTTATAATGAAGCCCAACAAGGTAGGGATATCCCTATAAAATGCAGATGCTTATGTCCTTGTTGGGTTCTTAAACATAAATTGCGAATGAGGCCGCGCGACTTCACTTCACTCTACTTCGAACCCGGGCAGACAAAAAGGTGAGAGTGTTTCCAATGCAGACCTCGAGGCAGTTTGGTGTCAGTGGCGACTGCTGACAGGATAAACCGGCAGGATGTCAGCTGAACTACCATCACATTAACGTCGAGATGCAGACCCTGCGCAAAGGGTACCGCCAAAAAGCAGACCATCATGCTACAGTAGAAGAAGGAGCAACACGCTCGAACTCGCTCTGCCGTCAGATCCACGGCTCGCGTCGCGGTGGCCAGGAAGAGCATGTACATGCAGGAGACCGCGGCAAAGACGATGCCTTCCGGCAGCGTTGGATGGACGTAGAAGGTGTGAATCCAGTACGACATACCACCAGCTGTGAAAAAGGAGGCGCATCTCGAAAACATGAGCCAGTTGGCTTTTCGAGTCTCCGCGAGGGCTGTCGCCAGTCTGCCATCGCAGGGATCCGGTTGCTTCGCAGCGAATTGGTCTGCCAACCACAATGCAAACGATCGAACATCCCGTGCTGTCAGAAGCACATGCAATACCAAGAACATCACAGCACAAAGAAGACCTTGAATCGCAGCATTGGCAGGTAGGCCCCACGGAGACTCCATTGCTGCACGGCTCGGGGTCTACGAATTCCACACCCTTGCGTTAAAGGTCGATATGTGTAGCCGAATCTGGCGCGCGCGGGATGGACGTGAAACCCAAATTTCTTGGACCCCAAACCCTCAATGAACACGGACCGCTGCACACGTGGAACAGAAGGCTTCATGCCACTTAGGTGCTTGTCGTAATCTGCCCCAGCTTCTAGGGTTTCATGCGAAGCTTAAAGCTTCTGAAGCTGCCGAATTCAGAGGCTTTGGGCATCTGGGTTTGGGGCTTTGGGTTAGCAAATGAAAGATAGAAAAAGAAGCGAACTCACACTCAAACGCCAAGCCTGGAACCCAAGATTACGTAATTGATGAAAAAACTCTGATGAAGCCTTAAAGTCCCAACCCCAAGACCCAAACCGGAATCCTGACCTTTGGCGTTTGCTCCCGGAGCGCCGGCGCGGCCTCTGTTACTGCCTTGGACAGCTCAATATTCTGGGCGGTTTAAAATTTGAGGCTTTATGGGGTTTAGTTTAGGGCTTCGGGTTTTAGCGCCGTGTTTGTGATCCTAGGGTTTATGCGTTGATATTGTTGTTCATGCACAGTTTCAAAATTGCACCCAAACTGGGCTGATGAGGGCTGGATCCTTTAGTGGGCCAACGAGGAAACACGGGACGGACTCCCTCCAAGTTTCAACAAAGCCCGCACCCTACTTGCACGTGATAAGCATTTGGCACGGTGCTGCCATCAGACCTTGAAGCATGCGAATTGCCCCGTCAGCGTCATCCAAAGATGAGAACGCCCAAAACCCTAAACCCATCGTCTTTAAAGCATGCTGCAGGCGCTGCTTCGCGTGCTTGGGCGATGCCTGGCACTCGGTGAGCCCAGGCTGTGAGATTTCTTGTTGTCAAATTTGTCAACATGTCGACTCCTTGCCAGAAGATTTCAACTCCGGGCGAAGTAATTAACCAGAGCAAGCGCTTAATTCGGGGATGCTGTATTCTGTAGATCTCCACTCGGGTCACATAAGAGCCGCGTACCTTAGGTTCATGTGCAGCCAAATGTAACGCTATCCCGGAATGTCCCCGTGGCACAAGATGGCAGCTGCCTGGCGGTAGTGGCACCTTGGCTCCACAACTTCAGGAATCATGGGATGACGAGTCTACCTAGCAGCCATCGTTTCAGGAGCCCCTTAAGAAGATTGAAGTAGAACTGTTGACTAGTCGAGCATATAAACAAACTGCAAATATCTTCGAGGCTCCCTCCTCCCTATATACTATGCCGTCAAGGGTAAGGATGAGCACATTTCGTGGCTCTCCCTCAAGACAAACCATACCCCATCAGACATGGCAGGCAGCCGCAGCGGCGGCAGCGGTAGGTGCCGGTGGACGGGCGGCCACAAGGACGGGTGCCGGAGCAGCGGCTTTTACCTAAACTTAAACCCTTGGGCTTGCTGGTTAGAGTTTTTGGCTTGGTGGCTGGACAGGCTTCGAAGTTCTGTCAATGATTACACCGGCTTCGACCATGGGCGACAGTGGAGCTAACTTATTTATGTGGCCTTTAGACCAAGCCTGCCGGCAAGAACAAACGTATATAGGCCCACATACCTTCCGCCTTGCAGAACCAACCTTTCCGCAAAATTATACTGCCTCGGACATGCGGAAAACCTAAAAACTCCAGATGTTCTTACTGGTCTTTTTATGGAAGAAGCAGATTGACGCTGTTCGGATCTTGCGAGCTTTTGCTGAGACTGTCAGTGTTTTAAAATTTGCAATTGGTAGACGACTATAGTTTCCTACTGTGCAACTCTTGCAGCACTTAGGATGGGGAAGTCACGTTTTAGTACGCATCATGGAACAACATACAATCTATATGTATGTATGTATGTATGTATGTATGTATGTATGTATGTATGCATCTGATTACATGCATGCATACATACATGCATACATATATATATATATATGTACACATACATACATACATACACACATGCATGCATACATACATACATGCATGAATACATACATGCACACATACGTACATGCATACATACATACGTACGTACATAGATAACTACGTCGATGCACCATCTTTGCTTGGTACACGCATGCACAATATACTTCGCGAGCAGTGTAGATATGAAACCAAGTACGACGTGCCGAAATGTGGTTTTGCGTGGATTGCCAATGGCACGGTGCTATCTGAAAACGGAGCATACTTCAGAATACATCTCGACACCATAACCACAGATTCCAGATCTGTACAGAATATGGATATGCTGTAGCAGGTGGCAGAATCTAGCATGACACTGTATTTGATAAAATGCAGCAAAACATAGCTGGTTCTACAATCACGTATACAGCGCAAGTTGGCAGAATATAGCACTTGGTCTCCCTAGCCTAGTTAAAGCTAAACCTCATAAATACCAATATAATTATAACTATACTAGTTATACTTATATAGGCGGCCCGGAACTTCGACCTATTTCGACCTCCAAAGAAGCCAAGCAGCGGTTGATACAGCGAGAGCTTCCTGCGAAGCCTGGTCTCAGCTCACAGAGCGTGGTATATAAGGTTCTCTCGACCTCTCTCGCTCTGCGTTGCGGCGCTCACATGCTTGGCAGATTGAATGGGTTCAGGTAAGGCTCAGAACAATAACCCTCACATCTGCACAAACGGAACCCTATAACAATGCCCGGACCTGAAACCGTACAGCCTGACTCCCATTCCCGGTCCTTGGGTTCGGGGATCGGCATCCCAGCTCTCGCTGCGAGGATGTTCAGCGACTCGTCCTCCATGAAGCCCGAAGGACAAACCTTTAATTGCTCCAAGTACCACATGTGCACATCACTGGTGGTGGCGGCGTTCATGATGGAATGCTAAAAGCGCTGGTGGTTATAGCGATTGTGGACATCATGCACGATGAGGAAGGTGGCATGACATCGAGAATGACAGTGGCGACGGTGCGAGAAAGCTGATGCTGGCGACGGCAATGGTGATGATGATGATGTTGATGATGGTGCTGATGATGGCTGGGTTCGCTACCGTGCTTGCAGTCTGTCTTGGGGAGGATGCTGAGCAGATTGTGCTGTCGGTAAAGATATGGACAGATTCTGAAGGATGACGGATGGTGACAATGCAGATGGCAGTAATCTTGATGTTCGCAAGGATGTTGACGTTCCCTCTGTTCATGACGAACCTTTCGGGGTCTGGTGCTGGTGTGGACGGGTCTCTGGGTGGCATGCGGCTGTTATGATTTCCAATCCGGTGAAGCGTCCCAAACGTGATACGGGTCATTTCCGGTTCAACGGATCTGAGGCTTAGCACGACACGCGGTCTGCCCACGAAAGATTGGCAAAACTCGATTTCTCATGGGCTGCATTGGAGACTTTCTCAACATCGGGGAAGGAGCGAAGATTACGCGTACAGCATGATACCTGTCAAGACATAAAGTGCGGTGAACCAGCATCTGCTTGCAACGTGAGCATGCTGGGTACCGCTTCGCGAGTCTCCCGCAGTTGGGCGAGAGATCTGGGAGGCTTCATTACCCATAGGCCCTAAAGTAGTTCCTTTTGGGGTTCATATATATAGAGTCCTATAAGGTAACCCCCAAAAGGAACTACTATGGGGCCTATGGGTACGCATGGCTCATGGCTAGTCTTCGGAGCTTCAAAGGCGACAGTTCCCATAGCACTTAGCACGTAGTCCCTAAATCCCGACCCATGGGTCTCCGTCACTGCTATCCTTCTACTTCAGGTACCGCTTACAATAAACCCTATAAACCCGACTACCCTACTGTATTCTGTACAGTAACGACCCAGGTGTCCTCCTCAGACAACCACTTTCGAAGCCTCGGTGCTGTTTGCCACCAATCTTGCGGTTCATTCAGTCGAGACAGACTCTTGTGCCCCTGCTGCTCTAGACTTGCTGGCCGTAAGGGATGTCCCGCAGTACTCATATGCGTGGCCATTCCCAAAATCATAGCTCCCAGATCTTGCTATGGTCAAACTATGTCAACTTAAAATTCACTCGAGGCGTTTACCACTGACACTGATTCTGCTCCACCTGCCAAGCCTGCACCCTGAGCTGCTAAGTCGCATGTCCAAGACGGGCTTGTCGATCTGCGTGCCCTGCTCAACCTTGGCTACTTCTAAGGAAAGCAGACACCTGCGTTGAAAGTTTAGGGTTTCGACTCTCACTCTCGGACGCGCCAGGAAAGCGATCACCACAAACAGGTCGCGTACTCTAGTCGAACGAAGCTCAGATCGCTTGCTCAGGGTTTAAAGGTTCGAGGTTCAATGACTCAAGTCCGGTGCCGAGGCAAGAAACTGAGACCGCAAACCCTACACTCGTTCTTTCCACATACCAGCGGCGAACTCCATGACACGCCCCTCACACGGACTCACACGTCTGTTTTGAAACCGTGGGATGCTGGACCGCAACACAAACCCCAATACCTTAAACACGCTACAGGTGAGATGCGGCCATGCGCAGGGCTGCGCGCACCAGACCCTTGTCCTGGCGAGCTCGCTATGTTTACTGGACGCAGGGTGTAGAATCTTTCACGGTAGTAAGTAGCATGTACAAAATACCAACTACGCAAACCCAAGCTCGGCTCAGCACCAAGCTGAGGCAGATTTCCAGGCGCATCACTAGCATCCAAAGGCCGCCGCGTATTCTCTGCTCATAGAACTGAAAATGGCCTGCAGTTGCCTTCTTCGGTGGCAGCTCCCCCGTCACTCTTTTCAGCGAGTTCGAAGCGAGGCCCATCAGGTGATGCGCATTCAGTGATGTAGAATGACAAACACATTACCTGCTTGCAGTGTGCTAATACATATTCCATTATGTGACAATCACTCGTTCACGAGGAGAGGGGGCAGGTGACATCAGGATCCTCCCAACATCTCCCAACAGTAGAAACATCTGAAACATTCAAAGAGCCGTACGAGCTTCAGACGAGGCCGCAATGCTATATAGGATGATTAAGTTCGTCTTATCTAGTAGACATATACATATATATATATATAGTATGATGGCAGCAAATGAAATGAATGCTGCGTGTACGGGGCAACAGTAGGGCTTGCCAGAGGCCCGGGGCTTGAGGGATTCGGTACTCGATCGGACAAGCTACGCTGTGCGGTTCACAAGGCAGTTCTATAGGGCTTTTGGTTTCCTCTTTCGCAAGGGTAAGATGTGGAGGAGCGACCTCCAAGGCTTTCACTCACTCACTCACTCACTCACTCACTCTCTCTCTCTCTCTCTCCCTCTGTCTCTCTGCCGAGCCATCCTAACTATACGGGTCTTGCTCAGCAAGGGCACGACAAGATAGGCGGGGTACGTATACTGTATATTGGTGTTACCTAAAGCTCGATCCAGGGTCTCCTGCTTGGCGACGCCCTCGCGGATGACGACCAAGGGCGGCTGCGCAGGCACTGCAACTGCAGCCTTCGCCTTCGACAGAGATACGAGTACAGGGATAACCAAGGCTCCCCCGTCATTTGGATAATGGGGGCTCAGCAGCAAGAGCTGGAGCAAGAGCAAGACAGGAGAAAGAGCCGGGGCAGGGAGAGCAAAAGCCGGCAGGAGCAAGATCCAAAGCAGTAAGAGCAAGACCAGAGGTAAGAGCAAAATCCCTCAAACGTGACAGTAGAGACTAAAACCCCTCATGGTGAACGCGCTTTTCGGGGGGAAGGGATTAGTTTGGACTCTCACGACTCGGGGCAGGCGAGGCTCCACAGTCCGCGCGTTAGAATCTCCCTTGATCCCTTGGTTGATGGACTGCGACTATGTGGGTGGCTCTCTAAATTAGGGTCCCTTTCAGAGTCCTTTTTCAAGGGTGCCGCCTTCTTCTGATTCTGGGCTTCCCAAAGGGACCCAAATTTAGAACTACCCATGTCTAAAAGTCAGGAAGTTCAGACCTATGGAAAAATCCCCAAGCCATGATCCTACGAAACTTGATTACTGCGAAGGTGCCGTGCTGAAAAGCCTGATCTGATAAGAGTTAAAGGACCCCTAAACGGCCCTAAACCCTAAACCCCTAAATCTACGGTATCCAAAGGTGAAACCTACCAACAGTCGAGCCTCAGGCTCTGTCAAAGCCTCTTAGCCCACCAACCCTAGAAACCCAATGCCTGAAATGCTGCAAAATCCCGTCAAACCCTGCAGTATGCTCTACCCCAAGAGTGTACGTACGATAAGCCCCAAGGCTTGACCCCACAAACCCAAGAACTCTCCAAGCTCCACCACTTTACGAAATTTCGACCAACCGACTCCCGGAGAGTCTGTAAGCCCTCCAGTCCTTCCAGCCAAAACCCTTAGGGTCCATGGGCCCAAATAGTATATACTTTGGCCTTAAAGTAGACCCTATGTAGGTACTTTAAGGCCAATGTATATACTATTTAGGTACATGGACCCTTAGAGCCTTAGGGTAATACAGAAGCCCAAATGATCACCAATATTATTCCTTACGCTCTCACAACCCGGACTAGCCAGGCAAAATCATTATAAACCTGTTATGACATACCACAAATCCCTGGTCTAACTATTAAGGCCCCCTATATTACCCACAAAGCCCGGCCTTTGAGATATGATATTCCCCTACGGGTCCATGTACCCAAATAGTATATACATTGGCCCTAAAGTACCTATATAGGGACTACATTAAGGCCAAAGTATATACTATTTGAGTCCATGGACCCTTAAACCCACACCCTTATGGTACCCTTATGGAATCCCTTAAAGGAACCCTTTTGGGCACATGGGCCCCAAGGGATCCCTGGAATCAGGCCTAGGATGCCTAGGGCTGAGCGTCCGCACCTTGACCACCGGCTCCGGCGCCGACACCGGAGCCCCAGCCTCGAAGATGACATGTTGAAACTATGCTGGTCTTTGGGGTTAGGGTTTAGGGGCCTCAATAAGTACCTGTACTATTTTGGGGGCTCCTTATGATAATTATACCCCAAAACCCTATTCTAACTTTTAAGCCTCCCAACCTTATTCTAAGTAGGGTTTAGGATTTAGGGTAAGGGATTATAACGTTATATACTAGTTACTAGCAGTTAAAGGAGTGAACAGCAGGTGCACCCGGCTTTTCCGGTCTCGTGCCTGCCGCGTCCACCGAACTCATCGCAAATTAATGCAAAGCTCTGTTGCTTCTGAACTTTGTGAAAACGAGTTTCGCTACACATGCGTGCATATTTTTTTCTCATTCTGGCCTTCGTCGCACAGCTTAAAGACTGAATAACTGGAGAACAAACTCATGCACGACGATCATACGACTCTTCTCGGATGCGACCGAAGCTGGAACCGAGCCAACTGCATCCCAATCTTGAGGTTTCTACATCTAGGAGCACAACATAACGCGCCTACCGCAGTGTTCTTCTACGTTTCACTACATCTTAAAATTCTCCAGAATTTTTCAGCGCTGGCATCATATGGCACAAGATGCTTGAAATGCAGCAACAGGATAGCATGCAATGGGAGCAAGCCGTCGGGACTGAACCCTGCAAGCCGAAACCAAATCTTGATTGAAACACCTCCGTAGTGAGCCGAAATCCCGCTCCATGATAATTACGCCGAAGCCTTACATCCAACAGCCTGAAACTCAAAAACATTCAAAAACGTACAGCTCGACAGACTCGATAGGTTCTAAATAGCTGAATACTGCCTTCGCCGGGACGACGGTCGGCGTGGGCGGAGACTTTGACATCACTGAAGAGAAAGTGTCCTTCAGCTTCTCTTGGTTTTCGTGCGTAGCCACTATACTACACGACATACGAAGGCATGCTGGATGGCTCACGGGTACTTTCACGAAGGCCTGGAATTTCAAGGCAGCTCCAGAAATACTTCATGCTGGCCAGCACTTCCACTTGAACTACCAGTGAACCCAAAGCAAGCAATGGCCTGTTAAATGGTTACATTTGGCGATAAAAAAATATGTAACAACATAGTGATGTTCGCATCAACTCCATTGTTGGGAAAGCGCCAAGAACGACTGATCAGATCTATTTTCGATTTGGTCCTTCGTACATGTCTTTGCCTCAAGCCCACTTCGCACGTTTGTCCCATAATCCAAATAAGGACAAGACAAGGACCTGGCAAGAAACAACAAATCGGACTTTGGACTACGGGGCCCAAGCTCCGGGTTTCTCAATCCTCGGCGCCTTAAACACGCGGCGCTCACAACGATTCAGTGATCATCTGTTGACTACTCATAGGCCCTAAAGTAGTTCCTTTTGGGGTTCATATATAGAATCCTGTAAGGTAACCCCCAAAAAGGAACTACAGTACTATGGGGCCTCTGGGTAAACCTGAACACTAGAAACTCTCGCTGCGGTGTTTTGCCTCTGCAGGCTACGCCTTTCGAGCTTCAGGCCTATTGAGATCAACATACCCATAGGCCCCATAGTAGTTCCTTTTGGGGATTACCTTATAGGATTCTATATATGAACCCCCAAAAGGAACTACTTTAGGGCCTATGGGTACAAGGACCGATACAGCTTGAGCCATGAACGAAGTTTCGATAGGGCCCACCTCGCCCAGCCATTGCCGAAGCATGTCCAGGATAGGAGCCTAAGTGGTGGCTGTGTGAGCGAACAGGCGCACGAACATGTAGAATCCATGTGAAGATGTAAAGTTGTGCGCGGTCCTCTAATTTTTGGGCTCACTGACAAGCCATTGACGGACGGCAAACATCCGGTAGCAAGTTCATCCAGGCTACAACCATAAGAGAAAGCGTCGAAAGAACTCCAACAGAGGCCACACAACAACCAAATGGTCGGGATAATTTCATAAACCTAGAACAAAGACGACGACAAGGCCATGGGGCTTCGATGGGAGTGCCCATCTGCGTGGCATACTGAAGCGCTGTCTTCACCGCTGCCTGCGTGTCGCTGTTATCTCACTCTTTGCTTCACGTGCCTGTGCCAATCATGGGTTCATGTTGCGCACTCTTTCTGCCGATTGGTGCAAGCCAAAACTATAACAGCAGCTGGCGAAACCACAAGCCCCGTACGCACCACGCGACAGCCGTCCCATTCCCAAAAAGCCCAAGAAGACTTGTAGAACCTTCGAAAGCCGAGCGTCCTGTCAATTGTGTTCGTGAAACTTTACTCTACATGCACCAACATAAGCACAAGCTAATGTAGGGCCTTAATAATTAGAAAAGGGTTTGGGTATATTATACTATAACTATAATAAGGAACCCCGAAAGTGGCCCTCTCTCTGCCTTGTCCTGGTTCGCCACGCCCTGGCGTATCAGAAGCAGCACATCCTGCTCAGCCAACTGCCAAGGGCGAGCAACACATATTCATATCTACCGCATCGGGGTCTAAGTCAGTGCATACACACATACATACATACATACATACATACATACATACATACATACATACAATACATACAATACATACACTGTATATATAATGGAATATAATATAACATAATACAATATATTATGATATAATATAATATGTATACGAATATATATATATATATATGTATATACACACAGTTAGATACGCATACATGCACACACACACAAACACCGACACACACACACACTCCATATCTACATATGTACATATGTACAGAACAAAACACATCATATCACAATGCCAGTGTTCGAAAGCAAGGGTTGGGTTCAAGCAGACTGTTAGGTAGGTTGGAGCACCAGGAGCATCCAGAGCCAAGCGAACCGGGGACAGCCGTATTGTCTGCCAGATCGAACGGAAGCACGAATCTTCTACTCGTAGGGATATCAGCAAGAACTCCCCCAGAATCTCAAGAGCTCAAACGACCAGGATACCTTACAAAAGGGCCGTTGGATGATGGGAGGCTCTTCATGGTTTCATGGCAGCATTCCGAAGGCCCCCACAAAGAAGAGGCCAAGGCCACCCGAAGATCCGAAAGCCATGCCGCGGCGAAGCGACTCGCGGCCGCGCCGTCGGAGCGACTCGAGGTCCGGGCGCTGGGGAGCCGAAGCGGAAACCACACATTATTTTTTCCCGCCTTCTTCCTCTTCTTCTTGGTAGTACTATGAGTCGCAATCCAGGCCACGCAGGGTGCGAGTACTAGTCTTGGCCTTCTATGCCGGAGGAGTGCCATTGGGACCTCATAGGAATCGGGTCGAAGTCTGGCGCCAGGGACTACCGACGCTCGCCTCCTCGTCGTCGCTCCCCGTCACCAAGGCCCCGGTCGGAGCCTCTGCCGTGCCAAAGACGCCGCAGGCTGAAGGCGATCAGGGTGGAAATCCTTCGTCTCAGCGTGCAGGCGCCGCTCGCCTCGGCGCTCGCCGCCGCCTCGCTCCCCCGCTCGCCGCTCGAGATCGCGATCGCCCAGGTGTGCGAGGCCCTTTTCCACGCTTTTGCTGCCTTGAGGCTCCGATTTTCCTTGGGGGAGGGTCCCCGTAGGTCACCGGCAAGGAAGTCCCCGGTGAAGGCTGCAGCGCTGCACCCAGGGGCCACTGCTGTCTTCAACACTTTCGATTGCTTGATCCACACCACCAAAAGCTTTCTAAAACCCTAAACCCAAAAAAGCTTTCTAAAGCTCTAACAAAAACCGAGGCGCCAGCTGCTGGTGGCACCGGTGGGGGTGCTGGTGGCGAGATGCCGGGAGACATCGGCAAAGCTGGAGTCTCAGCCGCCCCGCGTCTTTCTCTCGTTGATGTGACCACTTGTTGGATTGGATTTTGTTGTGATGCTGATGCTGATGGTGGCGATGACGGTTCTGATGAAGAAGAAGAAGACAATGACGATGACTACGGCGATTATGACAATGATGATACTGATGATGACGATGAGCATGAAGATGAGTTGCTGCTACACCTAGAGTGTTCATTCGTTCGTATCACTATGCTCATGGGTATAGTTAACGCTTTGGGTCTTATGTATTTTGTAAGTGCTGAACAGGCAGCAGGCTCATGCGCCAAGTCATTTCAAGGTATCAAACAGCGTTTACGTATTGGTGCGGTCCTCTATATCATCCATACTGTCTATCTATCATATCTCTCTGTCTATCTATCTATCTATCTATCTATCTATCTATCTATCTATCTATCTATCTACCAACAACCTACCTAGCTATCTATCTATCTATCTATCTATCTATCGATCCATCCATCCATCCATCCATCCATCCATCTATCCATCCATCGATCGATCTATCTATCTATCTATCTATCTATCTCTCTCTCTCTCTGTCTGTCCGTCTATCTGTCTATCCATTTATCTATCCATCTATCTATCCATCTATCGATCTATCTGTCTGTCTGCCTGTCTGTCTGTCTGTCTGTCTGTCTATCTGTCTACCCATCTATCTATCCATCTATCTGCTACGTGTCTGTCTGCTTCTCTCTCTCTCTCTCCATATACTTGTCGTGTATATATGTGCATATCCAGGTGTGCATATGGTTTGCGTCCATGCAAGCATGCATACATTATACATACATGTGTACATGCAAAAAAAAATATATATATATATATATACACACGCATAGCGGGATGCATACACGCATACAGAGGTGCACACGTACTCACACGCATGCATGCACACATACATGCACATACACATACATGTACACATGCACATGCGCATGCACATGTACATGCATATGTACATAACAGAAGTTACAAAATATTTTCGTTTACGCATACCCATGCATCCGTTTCTTCTGTGTGTATATATACACAGACATACACACACATAATTTGCAGGCAGCTGCTTAGTTGTTTGAAAAAGTGATTAAGTTATGTTTAGTATTATGGAGACCGCTTTCGTAAGACGGGCTCAGGGAGGCCTCGGCACTGTCAGGGGACGAGCCATTGGGGCCCTGAGGGACTATGCCTCCGGAACCCTGCTCTCCTTGCCTCTTGGATTCCAACTCGAAAATGCCGAAGTCCCCATCCAAACCCAAACCCAAAGCACCCAAGAAACTTCAAAAGAGCCAAGGCAGAGGTGGTGGCTGGCAAGCCACGACCGAGCACCGGCGAGCAGCCGAGGGCCTCAGGGGAAGCCCAGCCGTGGGGGGAGTTTGCTTAAAAGGTTTTAGAATTTTGGGTTTGGGGTTTCACGTTTTGAGGGAAGTTAAAACAGGTTTTCACAACTACTACTACCACCATACTCTTAGGGTTTAGGGCAGTATCTCTGTCACTTCAGATCGTCGAGGTTATGCGGTACTTTCTCGCATGCCGAATGTTGGCAGTATGTGAAGTACTATCTGTAGTTCTTACCTAGATCTCCGTTCGTATCGGTAATTTGCATATGCAGCCTGTCCCTCTAGGAAGCATCTGAGCTGATGTTCGGAGTGCACGGGGCTGATGGACCCGATTTCCGAAAGTGCGCCCGTCTCTGAATTTCGGACGGCAAGGACGTGGCGGGCAGAGATCATGATGCCTCAAGGCTCGGGTTTGCGTTTGGAGCAGGCGTCGTTGCCGTCGTGGTAGCAGTTGTAGCAACATCATCACCATCTTCCTGGTCAGTACGACAGCTACACATTTGCTCGCTCCGTAGTGGGAACACCCTTGCTGTGCTGTGCGCACGCTCCCTGGCAGTTGGCCTCGGAGACAAGAGCGGCGCTTACAACTACGGCGGCAAGGCCTCCGCGGGGGATCTGAAGTCGGCTTTTCAGGGCTTCTCAAGGTCTGCAGCAAAGCATGGCAACAAGCGCGGCATTCGCAATGAAGATACGAATGCTCGGGCAATGGTGGCAATAGTGCAACACGGCGATCATGTCAAAACTGATGATTATTTGTCTTTGGTAGTTGGGCACGCCCGAGTCTGTCCTGCTGCGCCGCTATCCGATGTCGAGGTGCGGACCATGTGCATCCGTGGACCTCACCGGGTGGACAAGCAGCAGGCGCTGCGAGTCACGCTCGCTTCGGTTTGGGTGTCCTTTAGCGAAAGCAGCGCTTGCAGGACCAGGGAAGTGAATAATCGTGTTTATAAGGCAACCATACGTGTAAGTTTTCGTCGTTCGTTGAGGTACTTGCACTCTAGCTGCAGTGGTCGCTGCCCATGTACAACAGAGCTTTCTCAAGTTCTTATCCCCCTACACACGCTGAATTCATTATCAAATAATGGTTGATGATGATTCTGGGTGTTTGACTTTTGAATTTGAGCTAATACTGGAGTGACTATCGGGCAGTTGAAGGGCCCAAAGTCTTCCGTGTTGTCCCTCCTTCTTGTGAGGCAGATGACGACGCAGTCAAGCTCGAGGAGGCTGCGCGGGATGGCGACACGCGGAAGGTCAAGGCGGGTGGGTTCAGGGTTCAGAAATCAGGGATTGCAGTAGGAGCCTCCGTTACGGTCTCTACACCGGTATTCACCCCTGCATCGATTTAGTAGGACATATGCCAAAGACCTTGTCTAGCTTGTTTTTCCACCAGAGCCCCTCGCCAGAGTCATACTTCTGACGCCCACGTTCCCACAATAAAATCAAGCTATTCAAGGTATGATTATTACAATTATCATTCCGATGAGGTTGCACACCCCGGGTGCTGGGAGCGAATGCCTGCAGCACCTCTTTAAGAGACTCCTGTTCCAGTCGTGTTGTTGTTTCTCGTGTTAACACGACCTACCTGCTTTTGGCACTGTTTGTGTGTTGGCCATGTTTATAAGCACGGCATGCAATGGGATATACACAGACAAATGCATACAGCAACCTTCGTATACATAAATATTTGCAGAATTATTCACTTAAATAAGTAAGTATGTGTTTGTATACATATACCGCTCTGTAAGTATGTAGTTATGTAATTAAACGATTATGCGAATCTTTGATTGTATTATTATGTAACTATGTAATCATGTGCCTATACATTGTACAGGTATGCAATTCTATGCGTATATATGTAAAAAGTTACATAGTCGTATAAACGCGAAATTCAAAAAATGTGTATATATATATATATATATGTATGTATGCATGCATGGATGCCTGGATGTACAGATGTATGTAGTATGTATGTAAGTATGTATGTAAGTATGTAAGTAAGTATGTATGTATGTATGTATGTATGTATGTATGTATGTATGTATGTATGTATGTATGTATGTAGTGTAGCACACTTGTGTG
>CAJNDV010032506.1:18448-33177 GCA_905221635.1 Symbiodinium sp. CCMP2456 | reverse complement strand
ACTACTACTACCACTATCACTACTACTACTACTACTACTACTACTACTCCCGCTCCTGCTCCTGCTCCTGCTCCTGCTCCTGCTCCTGCTGCTGCTGCTGCTGATGACGATGATGATGATGAAGATTTCAGCAGGGCTGGTGAATACAATCTTCGCCATGGCCATGAGGATTGTCATCGTCACTGCACCGTAACAGCCGACAAAGTCATGATCTGCAATCTTTGCTCGCATCTTTTTGCGTCCAGCCCGACTCACCCCAGCTCAGAGCCCAGCCCAGCCACCCAGCCCAGCCCAGCGAGGTAGCACAGTTCAGGCATGCTCAGCCCAGCCCTGCCAGTGTGACAATAGCTCGAACATATCCTATCAAGTTGAACCACGAAGCAGGTATCCATAGCTTTTCAGAGATTCCCCAGCTACGAGGCCCCTTTGGCGAAGAAGAAGGCCAACAAGATCCCACAGCAATTTGCCGTATTAGTTCTTCGCTGCCTGCATTCGCGATTGCTTCTAGTAAATTGCATAGCTTACAATGGTCACCACGATAGCTGTCACCTCCATCTGAGCACTACCATGACTGTGGTCATTAGGTTTAGTGGGATGAAGAATGTCATGATGGTTCTTCTTACCCTGGCTGCGAGTAGCTCATCCTGAAGCCACACTCCCTCGTAGTGACGATCCATACAAGTCTACTCGAGATGGATGTGCCCTTCAGACCCTGCAGCAATCCGTAGCTAATGCAAGGCAAGATGCAACATGAGACTGTCGCAGAGGCTGAATAGCTGAATGGGGAGTGCCAGGGTACTGTGAGGCCCTCGTGGAATTTCAGGGTACTCTAGGGTGCTCTACAGCAGAGGGAAACGGAAGTGGGGTCTCTCGGACTAAAACCTGCAGCAGCCCGGCTAGCCGACCCCGATGCCCCGGCAGCCAAGGATACTTGAGGAAGGGGAAGCTGCACTCGAGGAGGACGAGGATGGCGAGGAAGTGATTTTGTCGCCGCCCAGCTCGAGCCACAAAGCTTGTTTCGCAGATAGCTGTTTTCTGGAGAGACTACGTACGGCTTTTTGTCGGGTGGAAGCAGGGACTTAACGTCGCGTCTTGAACACCGAGTGTCGGGTTTGTGATGTTCATGATTCAGTTTCTACGCCTGGCCAAAGCAAGGTCGTGGGAGGCCAATGAGCGTCCGGATGTAGTGAGATATTGTTAGATCTCGCCGCGCAAAGCCGACTGCAAAGCCGAAGAAGCCCGACAGCCTGGATGGCAGCCAGCATCCCAAATCCCAATGCCTAAGATGCAGCCCAATGGCTCCAGACTCCAGCCTCAAGAGCCCACTCCCCAATACGATACACCTCGAAGGCCTCCCGGCAACTCGTTTTCCGCCCCTCTGAGCCGAGGCAGCCGCTTGTCACCGAGCCTCCTGGCTCTGCAGAGGCCCAGGACTTCAGTTCACGGTTGACTTCGATTCCCGGTTTCGGGATTCATGGGTGGTTTTATGACGCGTCTGGAGTCCACAATTGGAGTTGAAGGGTTTCGGGTTGAAGGAGATGTCAGATCCCGCAGTTTGAGATGCACTGGGGTACGCGGTTGAGATTGTGGCACAACTTGTTTTTGGGCGTCGGTGTCTGTGTAGGCTTGGGTTCGACAGCCGGGGCGTCTGAATCTGCAGGTTTTTGGGCTGTTGCCCGCAGGGGCGTGGATACAGATCCACGGACTTCGCTGTCGTGATCTCTGAATGAAGCTTCAAGGCGAAACCCAGAACCGTAAAGTGCAAAAACAGGTCTGGCCATCTTGAGCCCTAAGCCGCCAACAATAAAACATGATATTCGCAGCCTCCAGGAGGAAGAGCAGCCGGAGCCGCATGTTGTCAACGGCCTGAAGCAGCAGACGTGGCGGCAAGCGCGGGCCTCGACCTATTGTTTTGTGTTGTTTTTTGTCAGGAAGGGGGGGGGACTGGGGTGGGGTTTGGGCTTAGGGTTTTGGGCTTTTTTGGTTTTGGGTTCTGAGGGCTTGAGGACTGAGACAAGGGTTTGGCGCTTGGGGTGTTGGGCCTGTCACGGTGTTGGCTGTCAAGCTTAAGGCAGAGGTTTCTGCTTGTTCCGGTAGTCTTGTCCTAGGATTACCTTGAAGGGTTTCCAGGCCCATTGTCCAGCCCTGATGCGCAGCCATGGAGGGTCAGCTTTTTGGGCTTCTGGCCCTAGGACATGAGATTCGCATGTGGTCGGGTACAGCTGCAGCATTATAAGTCTGTTTGGGGACACACATCATGACTGGATCGAAATTCTGGGTGGACTGCACGACACGTGTCGATGTCATGGCCGTGGCGGCAGTCCTCCTGTACTGATGTGTTTCAGCCTTTGCTGTCCATGCAGCAAATAGCAACAAACAAACAGGTTTTCGGGATCAGACAGCATAGCTAAAGGGACGGGTGTTCCTTGGATCAGAGGTTTGCGAGACTTAAGCAGTGATTGCCCAGCAGGGCCGCAGACAATGTTTAGGACGTTTTGTGGGGAGTTTTCTAAGAACAGAGTCCGAAGCTTGATGTTTTGGCACACTCCCCTCGCACCTGAGGATGATGCACAGACGATACGGACCACCGGAACTGTGCTTTGGCCGACAGCGCCAGGAAGGAGACGATAGGACTAGAGACGGGGAGTTGGAGTCGCGGGCTTCGCCGTTTGGCATCATGGCATCATGATTCCTTTTCAGGCTCTCGGGCAATCAGCAAATCTAAATCTAGATTCATTGGTGCTACGTATCTGGCAGCACCGCTATTATGGTCTACTAACCCCAAAGCACCATCTGCTCGCTGCCGCTGCATCTTGAAACGCTGCTGTCCCCCGTTTGCTCAGAGGGTTGACTCTCCATACTTCTAGTGTCGCAGGTTGGGGTGTGCTGTAGGGAATAATAGCGGCATGTCGCCTAAGTCGCTGGGCATCCTGAAGCCTTGGCTGCAACATGAGCTGCATTGTGAGGCATTCACAAACCGACACCCGGTGACACCTCACCGTGGATACCCTCACCGCTGTGCCGAGGATGACATTCCGCTGGGGACGGACACAGATCCATCCAATTACAAAAACCTGTGGATGGCCCAGCGAGCCTCGGAAGTCCACATCGGGACTTGCATCAGGGGGCCTTTACCTGATCAGGCTGCACTTCTTGGAGTTTTGCTGGCAGACTTTCGTGCCCTGTGCCGGGCATAATAATACAGAAGAGGCATATTAGGTGGTGCCGGTAGTGGTGCCGATGTTTATGGTGATGATGATGATGGTGGTTGTGATGGTGATGGTAATGGTGATGGTGTTGATGAGGATGGTGATGATGATAAGGATGATGGCGGTGGTGATGATGATGGAGATGATGATGCTCATGCTGATGCTCGTGCTGATGCTGATGTTGCTGCTGCTGCTGCTGCTGATGCTAATGATGATCATGATCATCTTCCTGATGGTTCATATGATGTTGAATACTGTATGCTGCTGCCGATGATGATGACGGTGATGGCGACGATGACGATGCTTACGATGATGACGATGACGATGACGATGATGACGATGACGACGACGAGGCGGATGATGATGATGATGATGATGATGATGATGATGACGATTGCGATGGTGAGGATGATGGTAGGTAAGTCGGTCGGTAAGTAGGTAGGTGGGTGGGTAGGTGGGTAGGTGGGTCGGTAGGTAAGCAGATAGTTTGGTTGTTAGTGGGGTTTGCAAGTAAAGTGGATGGCAGGCAGGTAGGAGGGGCTTTGGAAGGCAAGGCACGTTTTTGGGGTGGTTTTGGATGGTTTATTGGGCGTTGGTGTGTGTAAGGACGATGGGCAGGGTTGTTGAGGCACACGCGGCACAGTGGTGGTGCTGGCTCTGGAGCTGACGGTGCTGGTTGCCTTGGTGGCGTTGTTGGCGGGGATGGTGGACCGCGATGGTGGTGACGATAGTGAAGAAGGCGGCAACGGACATCTTCATGACGATGACGAGGCAGGCAATGGGCGATTATTACGATGCTGCTGTTGTTGCTGTTGGCTGCGGCTTGTTAGGATGACGCCGCCACCGCTGCTGCTGCTGATGATGTTGATGATGACGATGATGATGATGATCATGGTGACGATGGCGAGAATCGTATCGAGGCTATATGCTGATGAGCATGGCCAGAGTGGTAGAGGTCAAGCTGCCAGTGATTTTGAGAGCAAGCATGTGGACAAGCTGCTCTGCTGCTCAACACCGTCAGGATCTCCATGACCGGGTTGAACAGAATGATGGTGATCATGAACACGATGGCGAGGATGATGTCGGTGGCGATCAAATTGTGGCATTGGGGAGGAGGATGATCGTTGATGCTGCTCTTGACGCCAGCCTTGCGTGTATGTAGTTTCGATGCGAAGAGCCACGCTCCAAAGCGAAACATAGCTCCACGGAAAGAAGCTCTGTTTGGCTATAGCATTGGTTAGATTGCAATGTCATAATGTGGAGCGCTTTTGTGCTTCTTTCCGTGGATTTTGTTGCAAAGCCTGTTGTAGAGCTGAAAGCTGCGTGAGGAGTTCATACGATGCAGAAGCAACATGATGATCAGTCAGGGTAGTCGTCGGCCCAGGAGCAACAAGTGACTATGCAAAGCTGGCTTTTTCGCACGAGCCGCATCTGCGATTCATCACCAGGATCGGGGTGAAATCCTTTTCAACACCAGGCCCGAAGCAGGAAGAATTTAGTCCAGCCACGCTTCCAACAGGTTTAGGACATTCAGGGCTTATTCGGCTGTGGCTGAGGGTTCGCGGCCTTGGGTTGAAACTTGCTGCAGCAGGCCAAGCTGACTGACAGGTATTTTAGTAGGTTTTAGTGTTCGAAAGTCTAGGTGGTTCAGATTTTGGGATCGGAGGTAGGGTAAGCTTGCTACTGCTGCATGGTAGCCTGGTAGCCTTGACTCCATTGCTTCATGCCCGACTGTGAGGGAGCTTCTTTCCCCCTTACCCTTCTTTGTGGCGCTCGGGACCAATCTTTCGTCATCATGTGCCTTACTAAGGACTTGGACTGGCGCGTGCTTGACGCTGAAAACATCGGCTTCACGTACAGCCAGCGGGTGGGCCCGAAACTCGAATCCGACGCCCCGAATCCATCCCGGATTCTTGAACTTCGTGTTGCAGTAGCTGCGGGGGTCGGCTTCGAGGGTGCGTGAAACGGTGTCGCGTAACGGATTCCCCGCTCAGATTTGCGTTTGTGCCGAAGTAAATCAGAGGGACGGGCCTAGAGTTTGTAGGTGTTAGGATTTAGGGTTTAGGGGCCCTTGATATGATACGTGGTTCTCTGAACAGGGCCCCCGATCCGTTGCACATCACGGCCTGATCCGTGACAAATGATCCGAACAGTAGCTCTACCGTCGTGTTGCCGAGGAATGTAGTTCCAGGATCTCTCTGCCAAAGCTTGCTGCACCTGGTTGTGTGTAGCACCCGCAGCGAAGTTTCGCGGTGCCGTGGGACCGGATCCGAAGATTGAGGCGGCTTGTGCCTAGATATTCTGCAGAGACAATTTAGTTTGCCGTCTCCGCACTGTGTTCTCTCAATGCTGATCCCAGGATGAATGCTGAATTTTGGAACCCTAGTGTTTTTGTGAGGTTTCTTGGAATGTGCTTCTCGCAGACCATCTTTTTTCGCTACATAGGCTGCTCGAAGGTCAATATAGCCGGATGAACATATCTTTTTCTGGATTCCTTGCAGAAGCCACAAGCAGAGAAGAAAGCTCTTTTCTGTCCCCTGTCTGCACACAGGTGCTCGGCAAGAAGGGCTTTGACCTCGCCGGTGTGAAACTTGCGGTGGACTACTACAGGAGACAAGGCGACTGCATGAAACATTTGGAAGGACGGATCTCAGGATCTCCCAGCTTTGCAAGCGCCATGAAGCAAGTCGCGCAAACCTCTGCTCTGCGCTGCCCTGTGAAGCTTCGCAGGACTCTGGCAAAAAATAAGGGAATCACCGACAGAACAGTCTGTGTAGTCTAGTGAAATATGATACCGCTTGAGCCCTACACACCAACCAACCTTCAACAGGCACGAAGCTGTTGGTCATCGGGCAGCGTGAGAGTCTGGCTGTTCTGAAAGATGCTGATGCCGGCATCGAGGTGATTGTCGCAGCCGCCAGGCTTCAGGTGGGCGTGAACTTAGTGTGGGTCTTAGGGGTTCAGGGTGCTTCAACTTCAACGCTTCGGGTGGTCTTGTCCATGCTACTGTTCCTGTTCCCGGCTGTGTGCTGGGCCCGTGAGAGGCACCAGTGGTGCTGATGTTTTTATTTGATACACCGACGTCTAATGAACAGTAATTAATTGGAAGGGAATCACAGTGGTGGCACTTCCATACCGGTGCCCTGAAGAATCAAGGATAAAATCGACGATGCCATCGTCCTCAAGAAAGGGCACGAAAAAATGTGCAACCTGGCTGCAGCAAAAGCCGTCCACATGGAGCTTTGCTCTGGTCCTTCCGGCGTCTTCTGCGTGATTTAGCATGGCTCTGAGGCCCTATTGTTTCGCGGGACGAGTTCCGCAGGGAGCAGGCGCTGCCGGCGTTCGTTGGATGAAGAGTCCAGGGTTCACGCTTGGGCTCGGGATGAGGCCGTGTGGGCGTACACCTCCAGCATCGGAGCTAGGGCAAGGAGCGGGCGTGTAGGACCGGGGCATGTTCTGTTGAACCGGTGTGTCCTGGCGGTTCCACAGAAGATGGCAATTAAGCCGCCAATCCTGAACGGCCACGCAGCCCAAATCCACAACCCTTTTCGATCCAACTCTTGAAGCCCTTGACCGCTTCTATCCTGAACTCCAAGCTCAAACGCACAGGCCCGACTTCACTCACGCGTGTGTTGAACAGATACGAGCAGAACCAATATGTCAACTTAAGATGCCGACCTATCAGCATGCACTCGACAAGGCTTCAAAGGTTGACGGAGAAAGAAGACTAAGATGATGCTGCTGTGGTTGATGAGATGAGTATGGTGATGAGGATGATGATGGTGAGAAAGTTTCAGAAAGCCGCTCAAAGGATTGACATCGCTGGGAAATCCTGATTGGGACACAAAGCCGTAGAAGGATGGATCATACTTCGAAAAACGTTCACGAAAACATCTAAGAATGATCCTATCAGCGAAGACTGAAAGACCAATGATAAGCATAGCTACGAACGTACAGCCACAGTGAGTACATAGCCAGAACACGAGCGAAACCTGTCAACATCGTTGAAAGGAGGATCAGCGTCTGGATGCCGAAGTAAGAAGCCAGGCTTTGTAATATGCTGCTTGTTTCAGGGCCTCTTCTTGGCGACTAGAACTAGGCGTTTGGTGTCACACACTTTTTGGCTTGCAGGGTATGGGAGGCGTTCTGTCCGGTTCAGGGTGCTGCTAGCAGCTAGAACTCGTCGTTGGTAGCTGTATGACTTCACCTCGACCGCACCCCTTCGCTCACCCAAGACCACCGAGGGCAGTGGTGGTTGTCAAACTTCTGATCTTAAGGTCCTTGCAGCATGCAGTGAAGTGCGCCGTGCCGTCAGAGTCACTGAAGTGCTGAAGGACCCAAAAGCCCAAGTCCACCATGCTAGTATTCTGGCCGCGGACGTTTCGACGCTGAGGACATTGGCACAAAGAGCGGGGCAGCAAGCTGCAGGATCGGGAAGCATAGTGGCGGGGCCTCTTGTTCTTCTCCAGCTATTGATGGCTCCTCGTTACAACATGGCGATGCAGTACAGCAGCAGCACCACCCTCCTTGCAATCACCAAAGTCCAGCTTCCTGTCAGACCCAAGTCCTCGAAGCTCCAAGTCCCGGCTTTGCGTGATCCTGCTCGTAGTTCGGATGTTTGGATTGGCTTCAGTTGGGCCAAAGGATTAGGAAGCAGGTCTGGGCAAGTCACCCGCCAACCCTTAGACCTTAGGCCCGATTCCCTAAGCGCATTGGAGACCAGGAGAAATACACCTTCGACGAACGCGGGAGCTTCTGCCCGAGCTTCAAGTTGCTACCTGGCGAGACATGCAGTAAGAGAGAGCGGACTCGAAGGATTTACTGTTTTAGGGTGTCACAGTGTTTAGTGTGTATAGGTGTGCTCCTTCGCGGCGTTCGTGCTTCGAACTTCGGGCCGCAAGATGCAGTATTGGTCCCGGGTGGGTGTGCAAAGGGGCGCTGAGGCTGTGTGCTTTTGGAATTCCTGCTTCAGGCTTTCGCCGGAGGGTTCCCAATTCTAAGACAACCAGCCGAGCTAAAGGGAGGTGGATTTCAGTTTATTTCTACAGCACGTTCGGCCAGGACTCTGGCAGTCTACTAGCATTCAGGGCTTGGGGCTTTCGGCTTAAGGTTCAGGGTTGAGTTGTCTAGGTTTCGGGACCCACAATCTCATCTAGCGCAGGCGCAGCCCTTTAATCAGCTTTTCAGACTTCCTTGTGAGAGGATCTGGAAGTCGCCTCGGGCCCTGTTTTCTTGCAGGATTCCAAAAGTGAGCACTGAATCTTCGAAACGGTTGCCTGTGAAACTGTGATTGATAGGATTCTAGGGCTGCTGCTGCGATACCGCAAGTCGAACAAATGGATCTGAACCTTTATTCCTAAACCGCGAAACTTTGACCGTACTGCCAGTGTACTGCTCGACCCGACAGGGAACGGCCGATCCTGATGCAAGAGTGGGACAGGGAGGTGCAGGCCGCTGCAGAGTCTCGTCACGGGAGGATGCGTGTGCCAGCGGCTGCGAGCGCATCTAAATTTACTTATAGATGAAAGGTTCGTCACAGCAGCAGTAGAAGAAGTTGTCGTCATATCCGTTGTCGTCGTCGTCATCGTTGCTGTCGCAATGGTCATGCCACCAGTATTTTCCATTCTGCTTACCGCATTGTTTGGCCAGCGTTAGACTCCGGAGTTAAGAAATCTATCTAAGGCTCGCCAGCTTGCGTAAGGTTCTGAATCAGCGAGCCAGAGCCCCCTGCGCGAAAATTATGTAACTCTGCGGCTGGTGAAAGTGACTGTCAATTGCCCGTTGTGACACAGCCACAGGAGAAGGGTGGCTATGCCGTGTAGTGCCCTTACGAGGTCGGCATGCACAAAGTAGAGAAGCAGAGGTTGTTTTTGTCCTTCATTCGTCTGGTGGCTGGCTACGATGGTGACAATGATCATGCCAATGCGGATGAAAGGAGCGTAGCACCGCTTGACCCCGATCAGAACCTTGATGATGATGCCGATGATGATGATGATGATGATGATGATGATGATGATGAAGCCCCCTGGCTCACAGGTGAGTGCCCGGGTTTCCTTTGTCTTCCGGGGCTTTTCCTTTCTTCTTGGTTGGTGTCTCTTGGGTGAAACTTGTATGGATGACGGAGCCATGGACCCCACTGCAGCTGAAGACGCGGCGATCGACGACACCGAGAACACTCCGCATGATCACAATCGTGGTCCTCTACGAGCTGCTGACCTCCTGCCCAAGGGCCCTCCCCCGCCAATACCCGTTGGAGGTGCAACTATGGTCTCCTCTCGCAGCGCTCGAGCCTCTGCCGATCCACAGCCTGCACAGGACACGGACGACGACAGCGACGATGAGCCAGAGCGGCGGTGGCCCACGGTCCTTGAAACTGATAAGTCCGGCAGGGAATGCCATGTCCGAGTTGCCGGACCACACCTGCCAAATGGACGCTTTGCTGAAACCACCAGTGAATCAGCAGAGGACAGTGGCTCCGGCTCCGATGATGGTGGCAGCTCCTCTCGCAACTCCTCAACTTGGAGCGACAACAGCGTGTGCCTGGATGGACCAGCACTGCAGGAAGCCCTCGGCCACTTCTTGGGTCTCTACCGCATGGAGCTTGCAGCCACTGTTCCGGGAATTACGAGCCGCTCTCAGGGTGCCAGAGTTGGTGCTCTACGGCGCCGACTATCAAGTCAAGATTGGTGGCGGCTGCAGCGAGCAGCACACGCCTCCCTCTCTGGCGAAAGATTGCAGCAATGGGCGGACTGGGAGTATGCCCACACCCACCCACGCCGGCCCCGTCGTGCTCATCGTGCCCGAGACCCTGCAGATGACGATTGAGCTCGTACTGCCCTACCTCGGCTCACTGCTGGTAGCCCGCTCCAGGAGCCACCATGGCAAGCAAGCACACCCCCCTAAGACCCTCGGTCACCCTGACCCTAAGTCCCACCCTAAGTGTAGACCCCAGCCTCAAGATAAGCCTCCTCACAGGAACCTCAGCCAAGTGCAGAGTGACTCTTTCACGCCAAAACGGCTGCTGCAGAAGGAGCCACCTCTGTCTTGCGGACCTACTTAGCGCAATGGTTATCACCCCCATTAGCTAACTCAACCGCTGCTCATAAGCAACTCACCGTGCGTCACTCCGGTCCCAAGTCCGGAGCCTGCCTTACCATGTCCATTGTGTGCAGTTTGTTTCATCAGGCAGGTGGGGTGCGGGTTCCTCCTGGCTTCGCGGCAGGAGGGGAACCCGTCGCTACTGCGGCGGGGAAGCATCGCGACTTAGTGCCGCCCCAGGCGCCAGCTACCCAGTTTCCTGGCATACGCCTTCCCCGATCAACTAAGCGTTCATTCCGTAGAGCCCGCAATAGAGCTCATGCATCGCCCCTCCAGGGCACCTGGTACAAAGGCAAGTGGCACTCCGCATCCACTCTTGGACATCTCCCAAAGCCCACCCCCGACATTCCCAGGTCAACTGCCAAACGCGCGGTGCGCCGCACTACGCTCGACAGGCACCTTCGGATTCTGTCGTGGAACGCAGGGGGACTGACTAGCTCCATGTATCAGGAATTCCTTGCTTGGTGTGAAACTTGTGCTGAGCTTGACATTGTGGTAGTGCAAGAATCGCATTGGCATGAGACTTCTGACTACTATGCCGGCCCTTGGCTGGCTATGCATACGTCGGGACGTTGTGATCCAGACGGCTTCGGCAGGAACACAGGCCTCTTGTTTCTCTTGAAGCGCAAGACCTTCCAGGACCCCCGCTTCCTTGACATTAATCCAGGTAGGCTAGCTCTGGTTCAGGCCACTCACCGTGACACCCAGATTCCTGTCAGTATAGTAGGCATCTATCAGCATGTTTGGCGTACACATCTTACGTCTTCCCGCAACAGAGAACTCCGCCAAACTATCTGGGCCCAGCTTGACACCACCTTGCATCGCATACCAAGTCGACACGCCCTGCTGATATGCGGCGACTTCAACTCAACGCTAACTTGTGAGCCGCCACTTGTGGGCAGCGCTGTTCCTAAGTGTTCCTCGCGCACAGAGGATGGATTGCAGGCCCTCCTGTATAAGCACTCACTGTGTGCTCTCAACACTTGGCATTGCAAGCCGCACTGTACATATCACTCTTCTAGCGGTCAGACCCAGATTGACTATGTGCTGTCGCGCTGCGCCGACACGGGCCATCACGCCCGTACTGCATACCCTGATCATGCCTTTCCTGTAGGTAGTGATAGACTTAGCGGTCACTTCCCCATAAGGGTTTCCTATCCGATTCGGCCCTTCTCCTGGAGGCGCACCCGCCCTGCACAAACGCCTGCATACAATGCACAAGCCCTGTGCTCCGCAGTGCGCTCCGGAGCCCCATTGGCTCAGGAGCTGCAGCACCGAGTCGGCCTTCGGCTACAGGACGTCGACGCGTCCGTGCTTTCAACCGCACACCAGCATGTCAACCGCATCCTTCTAGAGGAGACCTGCGCGCTGTTTCCAGCTCAGCCTGCTCCAGACCACCGCATCAGCGCTCAGCCTGCGTTTCGTGTCACTGCACGGACAGTGTGGGGCCTCTACCACGCCTTCAAGCGCTCAGGTGTGTGCACCTTCCGCAACATCTTCGCCAAGTGGCGACTTGCCACTCAGTTCGCCAGCGCCTCAAAAGCCCTCCGCCAAAGCAGTCAGCGGCTTAAGAAGCAAGTCTTCCAGGGACAGGTTGAAGACGCCGAACTCGCGGCCAGCCGAGGGGACCAAAGAGGCCTACACCTCATTGTTCGTAGGCTGTCTCCGCGCACCCGCCAGCTGGCAGGAAGACTCCGGGACGACTCCGGTCGTCTCCTCACCCGCGACGAGGAGCTAGAAGCCATCATCCAATATGGTAATGCCACCTTTGCCAAGCACCATGATGATCACCCGATACTCCCCCTAGCCCAGGACGTAGTCATACCTGCCGCCGACCTGGCAGCTGAGCTGTCCAAACTTGGGCCTGCCAAGGCCGTTCCCAAGCATATTGCCCCTTCCGCAGTCTGGAAGCTTTGCTCTTCTGACCTGGGTGAGGTCCTGAGTCATGCCTTGACTCTGCATCTTCGCCGGGGCACCAGTGCCCCCCTGGACACGGACTGGAAGGACTGCAGCGTGGTCTGGATTCCCAAGCCTTTTGAAGAGGTCACTGAGCTCGTCAGCCGTACCCGTGCCACTCGCTTTCAGCAGCAGGCTGGCCAAAAGACGCGCGGCTGCGCCGGAGGCGTCAGCCTCTCCTTGGACTTATCCAAGGCCTTCGACGGGGTCACACGTTCTCACATTTACCAGGAAATGAAGAAACAGGGCGTCGATTCATCCGTTATCACTATCGTTCAGCAATTGCACCATCGCGCCCGGTACATCTACCGAGTTGGTGACAGTCAGGGTTCTACCCTCACCACCAATGGAATCAAGCAGGGCTGTGTGATAGCACCTTACCTTTGGAATTTCTTCTCCCTTGCTTTTCTTCTTCTTTTGCGCGATCAAAGGGATTTGTCCTGGATTCAGAGGGTGTTGTCACTCTTCGCTGATGATGCCTGGGGAGCTTGGGCTATTGCCTCGGCGGCTGACTTCCAACAAGCCCTCTCCGACATCACTCTCATCCTTGAAGCTCTTGAATCCCTTCATATGATCGTCAACTTTGATAAGACAGCAATTCTTCTTCACCTGGTTGGCAAGGAGTCCAAGAAACTTCGGCGGAACCACACCTTCATGAAGGCGGGGCAGCTTCACTTGCGTCTTTGGGTGCATGGTCGTGAACAAGCCATTCCCATTCGGGATCAGCACGTCTACTTAGGCACCATAGTGACCTATCATAGTCGGCTTGAACGCAACATGGAGCACCGCATCAAGGCCGCCCGTGCCAATTACCAGGGCCTCCGCAAGCTGCTGAACGGGGCTCACGCCCTAGACACGGATCATCGCATCCGACTGTGGAAAGCATGTGTCTGCTCCAGCGTTATGTACTCCCAGCACGTGGTCGGAGTGACCGCTAAAACCCTTAAGCGCTTGACTACGGTGCTCACCAGGCATCTTCGTGCCATCCTCCGGGTGCCGGCTCACTTGACGCATGTCACCAATCAAGCCGTGTGGCATCAAGCCGGCCAGCCGATGCCAGGCTGGACCATCCAGTGTTCTCTGCTACAGCATCAAACCAAACTACAGCAGACAGCCGCATCGGGGACCGACATTACCAGCACTCCCCAAGCTCTTGCACATGTTGACATCCTCGCCGGCCGTCTCGAGGCGCTGCTCCTCGACGCTGCCCAGACTCTCGCCACCGAGGCGGTCAGCGCACCGTCCATCAGTTGCCCTCACTGCTCTGAGCTGTTCATTTCTGAGAATGCAGTTCGGATACATTGTAAGCTCAAGCATGGTCAGCTCCCCCCCAGGCTTAATCACCACCCTACTGAGTTCGTGCCTGAGCTTCATTCCACAGCAGGCATGCCGGCCTGCCGTCTCTGCCGGCGCCAATTCTTCAGGTGGTCTCACCTTAAGCTCCACATTGAAACCGGAGCCTGTGCAGCCCTGGGAGGCGACAGCATGATTCGCGCGCCACCTTCGGAGGCGCACGCACCTGCGCCGATCAAGCCACCTCCCACCGCGGGACTTGCAGTCTTTGCGGAAGAAAATGTCATGCACCTGCCTCTGGTCAAGCGTCAAGCTTTTCTTGCAAGCTTGGGCAACTGGGAAAAGTGGTTGTCTGTGCCTGAGCTACGCCAGGAGCTCAAGAACTACTGTTCAATTTGCCACATGTGGGTTGCAGACTATCGTCATATGAAGCAACACTACAATCGCATACATGGCCAAGACAACCCTACCCTACTTCCCCGTGTCCTGGACCTTTGCACCTCCTTCAAAAGTCATCTACGACGGGACAGCTCGTGCATTTGGTGCGGCCATCGTGTCGGCGCCCCAAAACGCCACACGCAACAGTGTACCCCCCTAGTGCAACTCATCCTGGCCGTGCTCCACTGTCAGGATGTACGGGGATCCACTGACGATGGACGCCTTTGCCCACGAGGAGGCCGAAATCTTTGCCAATCTATGGACCGGGCCGGAGCCTTACCTGGAGGACGGCCGCTCTCAGAAACGCCAGAGACCGGAGCAACACCGCTGGAGCATGCCGCCAGCACAGCGACCGAATCAGCCGCATCATCGTGGGGGCCCGCCTCCATCACGGCCGATGCATCCCCTCCAGAATCACATCAACCTGCTCGGCCGCGTCGTCTTGCAGCAGGAGGACATCATCAGCCGCTTGCGCAACGACAAGAACTTCGTGTTGTTCCTGCGCAACGACGCCAACGGCACACTGGGCACGCTCATGCGCATCTCTCGCGATTGGAAGGCCAAGAAGTCACTGGAGCCGGAGCAGCTCAAATCTCCTCTTCGCACGGTGCTCATTGCCTGCATGATCCGCGAGCTCATGAACCTGGCCCAGCAGGCGGTAGCCACGGAGGAGGCACGCAACAAGCACGTCACCTCGGAATGGCTCAACTCGGAGGGGAATTGGAACTACCGCCG
>CAJNDV010032505.1:15034-25241 GCA_905221635.1 Symbiodinium sp. CCMP2456 | reverse complement strand
ATATAAATATAAACATATAAATAAATATAAATATATATATATATATATCAGATCATATATCTAGTGATCTGTATATATATATATATATGTATACAAACATACACATACAGACAGATGTATGCTGCACATATATGTACACATAATCAAAGAGAGAGATAGACGGACGGACGAAAGAAAGATATATCGATAGATAGGCAGCTACCTAGATCGATAGATAAACAAACACACAGAAAGACTGTCATACAGACGGACAGACGGGTAGATGGATAGCCAGCACAGACAGATAGATCGATAGTAAGTAGACAGACAGATAGGTAAATAGTTAAGTAGGTAGGTAGACCGATCGATGTGAATGTGTGTGTGTGTGCGCTTAAACCAAGCTTTTTCAACACAAGACACGAGGGTGGCCTGTCCACAGCTTGCGGCCGGCCGGTAGGCCGACAAAGCATTTTTCAGCTCCTCGTCGAGGGATGTGGACCATTGGCTTTGGGGCTTCTCTTCCTTTTGGGTCAAATCCGACAGTTGGCTTTCCAAAATGTTCCAGAAAAAAACAGCAGCCTGTTTTCGTCAGACTCAAAACCCACAGTGCTTCCGCACGATCAGTTTGGTCGATGTTCCTATCACGACAACTGTTTGCACAAAAAAACTCGCAAGACTGCTCGTGAGACCAACAGCCGGTTTGTGACTTACGGTGACGCAAATGCGCAGTGCCAAACTCCAAAAGACCCTTCACTCTACTCCCGAAGTCCAAATCTTTCAGAACGCTCAGAGAGTCGGTCTGACGTTCCTCCGAACCCGGCAAGCCTTCAGAATCTAAGAGTTGCACATTCCGGAAATCGGCTAGGGTTTAGGGTTTAGGGCTTAGGGTTTAGGGTTTTGTCTGCTGTGGGAATTTTGCCCTCCAGTTTTCCTTGAAGGAGACCCCTGATCCTCTTCAAGTACTTCCCTACATCCCTCACTGTCTAAAACGCACGCGCAAGGCAGGGACTTGAAACGAAGACGCGCCCTGCTCCTCCAGTCCAGGCATGGGTGCCCGACTCGGAACCGGAAGCGCAGCCTTCGTTGCAGCTGCTGCCGTCTCCGGCTTCGGAACGGCGCCGGCCGCCGGATCGAGACCTGGACTTGGACTGCACCCAAACTTTAAGACCAAAGCCTTAAACCCTAAATACAACTCAATACCCTAAACTTAAACAAACATTAAAATTCCACCCAAAATCCGAAGAATTGAACTCTAAACCTTGTTCGCATGGTTTCGGTGGCTTCGGGCTTCGGGCTACAAGCTTCGCCCGGCTTCGCAAGTACAATCGGGAAGGCTTCAAGAGTTAGGGTTCAGGTGAAGGGTCGAATGTACAGTAGGGTTTAGGGGTTTAGGGTTTAGGGTTAGGGTTTAGGGTTTAGGGTTTAGGGTTTAGGGTTTAGGGTTTAGGGTTTAGGGTTCAGGGTTAGGGGCCTAAGTAACTACCAATACTATGTGGGAGGCTCCTTATTGTAATTATGGTATAATTGGCCCAAAAACCTTATAATAATTATTAAGGCCCCTATATTTATATCCTGGGTTTAAGGTTCACAGGCTTCCGTGCAGGACTATAGGGGGGTATGGGCTGGGTTCCGAGCCAGATAGGCTTTCTTGTGGGCGCCTTGTAATCCTAAGTCTCCTCGGTCGTGAAGCTGAAATTCAACCAAAGGCCCGATACCCTAAACCCTAAACCCCTAAACCCTAGACCCTAAACCCTAATCCTTGACCCTATAAACCCTAAACCCTAAACCCTATAAGCCCTAAACCCTAGTCCCTAAACCCTAAACCCCTAGACCCTAGACCCTAAACCCTAAAACCCTAAACTTTCCCCTAAACCCTAAACCCCTAAACCCTAAACCCCTAAACCCTAGACCCTCAACCCTACACCCCTAAACCCCAAACCCAAAACCCTAAACCCCTAAACCCCTAGTCCTTGACCCTGATCCCCAAACCTCTGGGCCCTATCGGGCTCTGGACTCGGACATGGACTTGCGGCAGCTAGGACACAAGAAGCTAATGTAGGGGCCTTGAAAATTAGAATAGGTTTTTTGGTGCCCTTGATAATATATTTACAAAAAAGAACCCCAGAATAGTATTGGTAATTATTCAAGCCCCTATATTCAGTTCACTGCTTGGGGTGTTTTGATGCTTAATGGACATCCGACATGTTCGTGACAGGAGACTGCTCTTGAGGAAGTCGACCACGACATTCAAATCAGCGGCTTTCTGCGGCACGAAATGCTGTCCTGCGGACGGCATTGAAACACAAAGCTGGTTGCTGTTATGAACCTATGGGACTTTCCAAAAATCCGAAACTCCAAATCCCAAAATCCTTCCACGAAATCTGATAAGCCCTAAACCCTAAGTAAACTCAGATCCCCAACCCCTGCGCCAAACCGTAAGCCAAAACCATGTCAAGCCTGGCTTGCATGGGCAACTCCGTTCCCTAAACCCGGCGGCTTACAGCTTGGGCTTTTCTGCATGGCTAGATATGCGCAGATTATTAATCATTATAGTCTAGGACATTTTCAGGTGGGTAGTTACCGGTATACCAGCCTTATAGAAGGTCTATATACCTTATGGAAGCCTTATAAAAGCCCCATATACCCTAACCTCCCCACCTGTAGTTTCCGTTAGTATAGGTTTAGCATGCCTGGATATCCCCGACCATCCACTCCAATGATCCTCCTTATAGGCCTGGTGGAGCAGTTCCCGTTCGGATCTTGCCGTCAGTCCCTGTACGGAAGGTGGCAACACCAGCTGACCATTGAACAACTCAACATCAGTAACGCACAACCGCCCTTGGTTAGCACCCCAAACTCAAAGCTCTGACCTTAACTCGAAAAACCTGCACTATTGACTTGAGCCCCAAAACTCTGGAATCCAACCTCGACAGGCTCTCTAAAGCATCCACACGCGAACTCCCCCCACCTGTCATTTGATTACCGCTGGAAAAAATAAATAAATAAATATATATATATATATATATACTGGCTGGTCTTAAAATAGCATGGGAACCTCTTGCAGGCCACTGTGCATCATGGATCCAAGGAAAGTCCCAGCTCACCTCCGTGGGCGTGCGTCTTCGCGGCCTCGAAGCGACTTGCCAAGGCTTCGCTAGCCCAGGCTGGGATGTGGTCGTCCTTTAGGGTTTAGGGTTTAGGGTTTAGGGGCCCTGGAGGTACCTTATTTGGGGAGTCGAAGCAGTTTAAATATCGTCCTTTCAGAGCTTACTGGGGCCTTGGAGGTACAGTATTTAGGGAGTCGAAGCAGTTGAATTATACGGTTGCTATTGGGCGTGAACTATACAATCCGGATTCAATGAATGAGCCCTTCACGAGAAGCCGGGCTTAGGGTTTAGGGTTGAGATCGGTTCTGCAGGACAACAACTGCAAGAGCGTAGCAGCAACAGCAATCTATGCGCGAAAGCCATATCAACTCCCAGAGCCAACACTGCACTTGCTGGATCAGGGACTCATGAACCTGAACCCCAAACGCCAAACACTAAACTCAAGACCCAAACCAATAAACGATCAACCTCAGCTCAAAATTCTGAAAGAAGCCCTAAACCGTCCTCTGCCCCCCAGATGTGGAGGCTTGGAATCGGCAGTGGCTGAGATGGAAAAATGACCCCTGGCGGAAGGGCGAACTATGCTCGACAAAGGATCTGGTTTAAGGATACGGGCGGGTCAAGGTTCGGCGGACTGGTTTGTAGGGGCGCTTGGGGTATGGCAGGGGGGCCACAGTCTGAGGGAGTACTCTGCACCGGGGCCCAATTAAGGTCAGAATGCTGCACTTTGCAAGTGAATCCCTGAAGTGCAAGAATCATAATATTTGAATGACACCCAACCACGTCCCTACGAGGTTTGGGAATCACAGCAAGGGCATCTCTGCAACAAGACAGTCACGCTTAACGCAATCCAGAAAAGCTAACCTCGGTTTAGCAGCCCGAAAGCCCAAGGGTAGACTCGGATATCCGAACACCAGGCCCTCTCCAGGCTTTCGTACACCCTAAATACCCCCCGAAGCCCTAAACCACGGACCTTCAGGGACGGGTTTGCCAAAGCCCGAAATGAGCACGGCGCATCTGGGCCTCTGTAGCGGCTCGGTGGGTGAACACCGTTCCAAGCGGTTTAGGATTTATACGAGAAAGCTCCGTTATACTGCTATATAGGCTCTATATATACATATATATATATATATATATATATATGTATAGCCTAGCCTATATACTATGGGTAGGAAGGATCCGGTGTGCGTGAACGGAAAAAGCATGATTGGAGCTCACCCGAGACTCATTACGAAGAGCCCCAGCACCGAACAATCGCATGCCCTCGAATACTATAGTATCCTAGACTTCCCAGCAAACACCGAAAACCCCCGCTAAACTACGCTTTGTGGACCCTGTGAGACACCAGGACCCGAACCACAAAATCCTAAACCCCAAACCCCTAAACCCTAAACCCCTAAACCCTAAACCCTAAACTTGGCCCTAAACCCCCACACCCTTAACCCTGCAAGTTGCCAGGGAAGCGTCGGTGGGAGGCCCTGTCGTTGAAGCTCCGCGCAGAGCGCGGCGCCAAGGATGGCGCCCTGGGAGAACCTGGCTCGGAGTCTCGTAACAGTTGGCATAGGATTGCTCTAAAAGAGGGTTCTGGTTTAGGGTTTGGGGTTTAGGGTTTGGGGTTTAGGGTTTGGGGTTTGGGGTTTAGGGTTTACGGTTTAGGGTTTAGGGTTGGCTCCTCTCAAGGGCCCCAAAGGGCTGTTGAAGGGTTATGATAAGGGGTCCTTCAGGGGTTCAGTATATCGGGATTGAAGTTCAAGCCTTTGGGTTTCGTGGGGTTGAGGGTTTCGGGTATAGGCCTTCGGGTTTCGGGTTTACAAGGTTTAGAGCTTCGAGTTTTAAGGTTTCGGGCCCAAAGACCATTGTTTTCTGTAGGGTTGCTCAGAACGAATTCGGTATACATGTGTATTGTTTGATACAGGGAGAGTGAAGCTTTTTGTAAGTGTTTGATGTAAAGCCTGCAGACGGGCATGGAGGCTTCGCAACCCAAACAGTGTTGAAGGGTTCAACTACAGCCTCTGCAGCTCCAACGCTGCCTGAATCCACACCACGGGCGAACTCACGAGTTTGTCGTGTGCTCTGGTGTTTCATGTTACAGCAGCTATGTTGCACTGTAATTTTTTGTGGAGCCCAGCAAGTATATCCGAAACCCTAATTCCTTAGCCTTATTAGTCTAGCGGCTCGTAACTTGACACAGAACAAGAGTCGCAGCAGCGAGACACGCCGACATGCCACTGCTGATCTGCCTTCGAGGACCTTCAGGTTCGTCTACAAACCTTTGCAGACCTTCAACCTCCTGCAAAAGCCCAGTTTTGGGGTGGAATGCCAGATCAGGGTTTCGGGGTGCTTTATCTTACAACAAAAGCTTACAGGAAACCCCCAAAAAGTTGGAAACCGGATTAAGGACAAATAGTGCTGGGATTCCCTATACATTACTCTTAAGGATTGAGGCTATTGCGTTTCCAACTTTTGGGCTTCTACTGTAAAAGAAAAAGAGCTAGAAGGGGGTGATCGATTGTACGAGTACCGACCTCTCCATGAAACAGTACTTGGTAACCCAAGACCACAACGATGCCAAAGGCACTTGTAACCTAATGTCCGGACCATCCGAAAAGGTGCTACATCTAAGAAGGATTTAGAGTCCCGGAAGAATAAGAATCTGCGGAGCACCCGAGGATGCCGTCGTAGCCCTTTTCCCACTCCGCCAGGACCAGAGACAGACCTCATCACGAGCAAACGATGAGGGTTCTCGGATTGGAAACTGCAGCCCGCAAATCGGGGATGCGGGCCTTGGGCTTGATGGTATGACTTTCGGTGAATATATGCCGGGTTCGAGGATGTTGTCAAATGAGGTTCGGTGAATGTTCCAAGGCACGAATGCCTATCAAGCAACTAGGCAACCCCAAACCCTCGTGTGGGTCTTTTGATAAACAAACTATACAATCCGATACGGACTAATGCAGCGCACAACAGAGTCTGCAGTTCTCGGCTCGCAGGAACCAACTTCTTACACTGACACACGAGAGTAATTGTTCTTGCTCACCTCCAGCATCAGGAGAAAAAGAAGCCCCGCTGTTCGCTCTGCTTTCAGACAGCATTTGACAGGAAACAGAACAGAATCCAAAACTCGCCGCAAAAAACCTATGTCAACTTCAACATGCCAGTGCAGATACAGCGGAGCTCAAAATACTAATTAAGAACCTGGTGCATGGTTTCGAACCAACATCGAGGACCTGGTCGAAGGTTCAGGCCTTTAAACACCTTACAGAATTTAGACCCGATAATATGTAACCCAACTACACCCTACACCACGCACCCTAAACCCTATACCGCAGCACTAAGAGCTCCTATTAACCCTAAACCCTATAATCCCTAAACCCTAAACCGAACCTCCAAGTAGAGACCACCGCAGCACGAAGAGCTCCTTTTCACAACAGTAGTGCCGGGCCCCGGGCTTTCTTGAAGTCCTTGCGGGGGAAAGCTCGGGCGCTGTAGCAAGGTGTCTGCCAAGGCTTGAATCGTCTCCTGGGCTTAGGGTTTAGGGTTTAGGGTTTAGGGTTTAGGGGTCTCCTGATCCAGGGGATTGGGGCTTTCGGTTTTGGAATGGTTTGGGTTTTGGAGTCAAGAGTTTACGGGTCCAGGATTTGGGGTTAAGTTCATGCTCTCGGGCGCAGATTCGTTATAGGGCTTGGGGGTTCTGAAAGTCGTCGACCGGCACCATCAGATGCATCAGGTGCGACCGATCCCGGACAACAGTACAGAAAACCCTAAAAAAGCCCGAGCCCCTAGATACACCATGACCCGGAACACCCTAACCAATCAAAAAGCGGCAATCTAAACCTAAACCCCAAACCCCAAACCCTAAACCCCTAAACCCTAAACCCCTAAACCCTAGGCCCTAAATTATTAAGCCCTAAACCCTAGACCCTAAACCCAAACAGAATCTGCTGGGTCGAGACGCTGCTTTGCCATCCCAGAGCTCCGGGCCGTAAAGCCACCATCCTCCTCAGCGGGCTCATGAGGCTTCGAAGTGTGGGGTGTTTAGGGTTTAGGGGCTTCGGGTTTATATGGGTTTAGGGCTTAGGGGCTAAAGCTTACAAGGGTTTAGGTTTTAGGGTTTAGGGGTTTAGGGTTGCAGGCTTTAAGATGCTTTAGGGCTCTAAGGGTATAGGGTCCCTACACTCTAACCCCAAGCCGTCTTGAGGCTGTATCGGGGTTCAGGCTCATGGGTTTAGGGGGGGATAGGTTTAGGGCTGGACCAGACTTTCAGTTCAAGGCTTCGGGACTGCACTGCTACGCATGCTTGGGGTTCAAAGTGAAGGCAGGGATTCGATAAGTTCTGGGTTGAAGCTTGGGCGGGGGTTTTAATTCATTCAGGGTGTTGGGCTTTAATATTGAGCCCAGAGACCGCCGGACAGCCCTGTAAGGCTCAAGAGACTGACGGCCTCACTTAGAGGTCTGAACATTTTGGCATAGCATCCCCTTTTTCTCTGTTCATACACATTAAGGGTTTGGGGTTTAGGGTTTAGGGTTTAGGGTTATTACACCCTACCAGCAAAACCCTTCGGCCAGACTTTTGAGGCCCTCGAGACTCGCTTTGAATGTGGGACGTGGGACCAGGAGCCTCGACCTCTGTCGGCCTCTGGAAACACGTATGTATGAACTCGGCAAGATAGCCCTAAACCCTAAACCCTACTAAACCCCTAAACTAAACCCTAAACCCTACACCCTAGACCCTAAACCCTAAAGCCTAAACCCCTAAACCCACTCAGTTTAGGGCTTAAGGTTTTTTTCGGGGGCAGCCGATCTGCTTCACTGAAATTTAGGCTTCTGAACCTTGAGTCCGGAGCCTTATCCCAAAGTTTGGGGTTTAAGGGTTTAGGGGTTTAGGGTTTTGGGTTAATTAGGGCCTAAACGTGAGATGTGTAAGCAATCATGTGCTGCCGGGGGTTTCTGGGGGATATGGAATTTTGAAGTGTTTGGATTGTGGCCCTCTCTCGTCTCTCTAGGCATTTCTATGTGCATGGGATTTAAAGCTGGGATTTAAGCTTAAGGTTTGATGGTCCGTCAAGGGTTTAGTGGGGTTTAGATCTCGAGTGAGGGCCCGGAGGCTCCAGGATCGGTATTTAGGTCTAGGATTTATGACACTTGCAGACCCAGCAAAGAAACCTTTCAAAACATCCCAGACACAAAGCCCTCCGCCCTAATTCTTGATCTCACGAAAAGGCACAAAACCCCCATCCACACTTAAACCCCGAACACTTAACTCCCAAGTCACTAAACTAAAAACCTAAACTCTTAAATCCCTATCCATTACGCCGCTACTGAGGGGGGAGGGGGTTAACACACATCAGGGTGTGGAAACGTTAATTTCCAGGAATGACACATCAGCGCCAGAATACACATCGCGCAAGCCCTAATCCTCAAGGTGACGCCGGATGGTTCGATGGTTGCCGGAGTGCTCAAACCCCTGTATATCCTCAACTAGATGCGAGTTAAACCCGCTCAAAAACTTTGAGCTCTTCAACCTCTACAACCTTTGCAAGGCATCTCAAACACTTAAACCCTATTAAGCCCTATACGCCATGAACCCCGTACATTGAACCCTAAACCCCCAGGGTCGCAACCCAGGAGCTCAGGGTGGCATCGTAGGGCAGCGGGTGCGGCGCGTCGATGGCGTGAAGGACAGCAGTGCCCTTGAGCTTTCGGACAAGCTCCTGGGGAACGATGGTTTGTTTGTTTGTTTGTTTGTTTGTTTCTGTATCTATTTGTCTATTTGCATGCATGTGACGCTATATATATATATATATATATATATATATGCAAGTATACGCATATGTATCTATGTGCGTATGTATATCTATGTATGCATGTATAAGTTATGACATAAATAAATAAACGAAATACATAATGAAAGAAACAACGAACGACATACATACATAAATAACGAGGTAGCGAACAGGCATACAAAAACAAATAAATTGATAACGAAACATAACAATGCATGCGTCTATAGTCTGCTTGTCTATAGACATGCACTTTGACAGGATTTGGCTTAGAACTGAGCTCCTTTGCACGCTTCTGAATGAAGACCTCCGCATTCTGCCCGAAGCCATGCAGGGCAAGAAGCCGCAACGCCATGGAAGACGCAGCGACGGCTCCCAATGGCACGAGCTGAAATGTTCTGGGCTTATAGAGTACGTAGTATAGGGGCCCGCGTGAAAACACAAAAAAAAAAACAGTTCTTGCGAATGTTGCGCTATAGAGCTCTTCTATAATTTTGCCCCTCCATTAGTGAGCAGGAGCTGGGTTGCCTTAGAAGCCTTGTGCTGATCCAGCGCGGTCAACACGAATTTGATTATTGCGCTTTTCTACTTGTAACACTGTATTTACTTCAAGAAACGACCATTGTCATCTGAATAAGGCTTTCAAGAAAGGCTGTGGGCATGGTGGTGTGGCTGAGGTGCATCTGCTACCTGACGAACAGCAAGCCTGCAGCAACCGTGCAAGGGGAGTGCTTCTTCGAGATTTAAGATAGAAAGGGTCCTTCTTGGCCATTGCCAAGGCGTTGGCTAGGTAGACATGCCTCTTTTCCAAATGAATTGGAATATCGGTGATCGTGGGCGTCTCAGGATCGCCAGAACGAGTCGCTCTCCCCAAAAAACACGGACCAAACAGATATGGATACTTTTGGGCCTCCTTAACTCCGTAATTGAAAGATAGGGTTTTGGGATCTACCATGGAACAGTTGCAAAAGGACACGAATGGGACTGCAGTAACTTCTAGATTCAGGACCTTGTGTAGTCTTGAAGGCTGAGTTGCCTTCCTTTGCCGTGCTTTGGGCTCGCACAAACCTTCACCCGTGTGCCCTCCCCCATGTGGCAACAAACCGGATAGGAAACACAAGAAACAGTCGATAGACAAAAAACAACTCCATGCAGGGTGAACCTTAAACCCTAAACCCTAAACCCCTCAAAATCAAAAACCCTAAACCCTAAACCCTAAACCCTAAGCCCCTCAAACTCAAACGGCCACAGCCGGGCGCCTGCTGTCAGGCCTCGGCCTCTTCGGCTTCCGTGGCTTCAGATGCAGACACCTCGCAGAGGGACGGGGGGGGGGGGGGGGGG
>CAJNDV010032505.1:0-11528 GCA_905221635.1 Symbiodinium sp. CCMP2456 | reverse complement strand
ATGTATGTATGTATGTATGTATCTGCTTTTGTTTGCATCTCACTCAAGGCTATATGTGACCGCCCGTTGTCTTGCATCTTCACACATCCATGAGGATTACAACCGCTCAAAGACACACGATCATGTGCTGGGAGGGCGGGGGGCAATCTATCAGGCACTCCTGCCTGAACCCTAAACCCCAAACCCCTATACCCCAAACCTTATAAACTCGTGTGGGGCACCGGCTCGCACGACCTTAGCAGAACATGTGCACCTGAAAGGCTTCTTGAAAGGGGCTTCGGTTCAATGCTTCTTGCGACTTATCTTCAGGGTGATGGCCGTCCGTTGGGAAGTTTGTCTTCAGCAAACTACTCAGATGTACAGTCGTATGACAATGCTTGTACCAAAGTTCGCCCTAAATGCCTCAAACCCCGAACTCTCCGCAACCCGAACCGTTCGTACAGGATGACATGCAACCAAGTCTGCACAGAGAGTATGAACCAAGAACCATTAAATGCTTGTTCAAATTATCTAGGTTCGGATGTATTACCCTGAAACCTACATTGAAAAACCCTAAACTCTAAACCCTAAACCTACATTCTACACCGTCACGGCCCCCACAAATCCAAGAACGTGCCGAGTGGTGGGATAGGTGGGAAACAGCCCTGTGCCTTGAAGGAGATCGCATCGCCAACTTCCTGGGAGAGTGGCGGTGTCTTCTTTGGGTCTAGGCTTTGGGGCTTGGGGGTTTAGGGTTTGGGCTTTGAGTTTGGGGGTTTAGGGTTTAGGGTTTAGGCTTTGGGGGTTGAGGGTTGAGGGTTTAGGCTTTGGGGTTGAGGGTTGAGGGTTTAGGCTTTGGGGGTGTAGGTCTTAGGGTTAGTGGTTGAGGTCTTCGGGTCTATAGGTTTTTAGGGTTTGCTGTTCAGGGTTGAGGGTTTACTGATTAGGGTTTAGGGTTTTGGTCTACTGTCTGGGGTTTAGGTGACTACTGTTTAGGGTTTTGGTCTACTGTCCAGGGTTTAGAATTTACTGATTAGGGTTTAGGGTTTTGGTCTACTGTCTAGGGTTTAGGGCTTACTGATTAGGGTTTTGGGTCTACTGTCTAGGGTTGAGGGCTTACGGATTAGGGTTTAGGGTTTTTGGTCTAATGTCTAGGGTTTAGGGCTGACTGATTAGGGTTTAGGGTTTTTGGTCTACTGTTCAGGGTTTAGGGTTTAGGGTTTACTATTCAGGGCCATGCCTGTCGCAGGACGTGCATAGTCCCAGGCTTCAGGACTCCGCAGAGGACTCCCTCCAAAGTGGGGTTCCCTAAACCTTAAAACCTAAACCCTAAACAGCAAACCCTAAAACCTAAACAGCAAACCCTAAACCCCAAACAGTAAACCCTATACCCTATTCACTTCCCAACCACCCTGGTGAACACCTGCCGATGCTTAGGAATTAACATGTACGCAATCGAATGTCATTCAGCTACTCAGCCAACACTTTCCAACGTTGCCACACGATGCCTCAAAGCCTTAACCCGAAACTGAAAGCCCTACACCCACCCTAAACCCTAAACCCTAAACCCTAAACCTGTTAGAGGATGAACCCTGAAAGCCAAGTTGTCGACCCTAAACCTTCGCCACTGACTCACTAAGCCTCAATCACGCAACAATGAAGCTTAAAGTTTAAAGCGTACCCACGGGGTCCAGTCGATTATCATCCTAACATAAACTTGTCCATGTTGTTGAGGGTTCCGAGTTTACAGTTTACAGTAGGGTCTAGGGAACTCAGACATCAAACGCTCGGGCTTCAGACCCCTCGGGGACGGCACATCGAAATCCTCCACTCCCTTAACCCTAAACCTTAAACCCCTACCCTAAACCCTAAACCCCAAAAGCCCCCCTAAACCCTAAGTCAGCCGGGTGTCGTAGCGGTGCTTGTCTGTGAGTGTCTCGTTCCAAACAGGATCCAGCGTCCGGGCTTTAATGGTGGTCGAAGACCTACCCATGCTCTGGGACGTGTAAGGGGCCTCAATAGGGTTTAGGGTTTTGGGGTTTAGGGTTTAGAGTTTGGTTAGGTTTTCGGAGTAGGTTGTACTAGATGCAAAATAATATATGAGAAGGAACCCTAAAGCACAGCAATATGAACTTTAACTACGATGTGCCGGGTTACGGCTGCTTTCAGTTCCAGGTACAAGTTACTGAAACTACTTGTGATTACACCCTGAAGTGGATTAGCTTGTTTGCCTGGCGGGCGGCTGCAACTGCACAACCCTAAGCCCTACACCCTAAACCCTGAAGAGTGGTCGACATTCGAGGCTTGCCCGACCACTGCAAGAGGATGTTCAAAACCCCTTATATATAACCAGGCGAGCCTTCGAGAAGCAAAAATCCTAGGTGGGTCTGCTTGTCTTCCAACAGCAAAGCTAGGACTACTTCGAGCATGGGCTCTTAGGTCAGCTGGGCAGGACCTGGTGTGCTAGATGCTTGTTTGTTCTATCGGGATTTAAAGCGGCTTTGGCTTGGGGTTTAGGGTGCATGCCGGCATGAAGCGATGTCGATGACAGTGGGTGGTCCACGGCCGTGTGGCCTAGACATCTCAAAGCCTAAGCCCCTCTTCTTAGGACCCTCTTCTTGTAAAGCCTGTAAATACCAGATGCTGTAGATGTGGTTCGCTGTTGTTAGTATGCCTAGGACTTTCATCTTAATTCTGTGTTTTTGCCAGTGTTACTTTGCAATATTTTGCTATCACAGCTGTGAAAGGCCGAGGCATTGACAGAGGAAAGAAGGCTGTCTGCAAATAAGCATCTCATCGAGGGGCGTTATGTTTTTGTCATAGTCTACTTGGTTAAACGACTTTTTAAGGGGGTTGTAAGATGGCCATAATCATTAGAATAGGGTTTGGGGTAATGTCATAATATTTCCACTTCTTCAGGTCAAGCCTGTGTATTGTGCCAACTCGGGAATGTCTTGCGACAATCTTATGGCATCCCGAAGAAACTGACACGAACCCTCACAAGGAAAAAGCAACAACAAAAGCTACAAGAACCTTCAACCCTTAACTCTTATATATCTACCCCCCCGCTAGAGCCCCAGCGCCCGAACTATAACTCTGAACCCCAGAAAACCCAAATCACTACCTTAAACTACCAAAACCTACCTTTTTGTAGGGTCCCTATACATTCTGTATTAGGGTTATAATAAGGACCTACACAAAAATTGGTTATGGTAGTTCAAGGTAATGCTGGAAGGCCTGGAGAAGGGCTTCCCCACCAGCTGCACGCTACAAAAGGGATCCTCCAGGCTTGCTGCATGTGGGCTTACGTAAGGCATTGGGGTTTGGGGTTTAGGGTTTAGGGTTTAGGCATTGGTGTGTACTAGTTACTGCGGTTTAGGGTTTAGGCTTTAGGCGTTGGGGTGTACTAGTTACTGGGGCTTACCTGTGGCCCAAAAGACTACGCTTTCTACGGAACTAAACCCCTAAACCCTAAACCCTAATATATAGAAACCATACCAGGGAAGGCCGGTCTCTTCGGCTACTTGTAGAGGTTTACGGTTCAAGGCAGGGGTCAGAGCTGAAGGGGCCGTTTCAGTTTCGGGCTCAAGATCTGAAATTTGCGGGCTTTGGGTTTGGGGTTTAGGGTGGCTGGTGTACAGCTTACCTAGAGTCTCCATTGTAGTTCCTTTTTTTGGTTTAACCAATTATTTATTAAGGATTCTGTAAGGTATCCCCAAAAAGGAACTACAATGGAGACTATAGGTAGATGAGAGAGGTGTGCAAGGGGGTGGCTCTCTGGACACCCCTGTCTCTGAGAAGCAATATTGGAAAACATGCTCCTGAGAAGGTTCTGGGTTTCATGGTGTAAAACCCATACCAATCCTGCGCAATTTTGGGTTACGGGTGTCGGGCTTACCCTAAGGGTCCATTATATACGACTATTATGGAATTAAGCCCCCCAAAACCACAATAAGCGTGGTCTTTTGAGACCTAATTCCATAAAATGTAACATATATATATATATACATATGTAGTTATATGTATATTATATATATATGTAAAACTATATATATATATATACAAATATATATATATATATATATATAGAGATATGGACCCTCTGGTTTCCAAGGTTATAAGCCCGGGTTTCGGGTTACGGCTCAGGGCTTACGTGCTGAAGGGTTTTGGGGCTTCTGGTGCTTAATTCAGCATATCCCACATTGATTTACCACGTTAACGCTTACATAGTAATCAGGGGTTTAGGGTTTAGGGGTTTAGGGGTTTAGGGTCTACTAGTAGTCGATCTAAGCATGTCAGTATATAAATGCTTATCCATTGTCTTTGATACTCCCAAGGTCTGGGATTGTTCTGAGGTTGTCACAACGCCTAAGCTCGTGAAGTAAGGCTTGGAGCCTTGTAGCGGAATCCATCAGTTCCCGGAACCCCTAAACCCTAAACCCTAAACCCTAAACCCCCGGGGACGTGGGTTGGGGCATGTCGGGTTTAGGACCGAGCCTTTAGGGCTTTCGAGCTTTTGGGCTCAGGGAATAAAATAGGGGCCTGAATAATTGGAATAGGGTTTCGGCCAGCGTTTAGGGTTTAGGGTTTAGGGTTTAGGAACAGGATAGGGTTCCGGGCTCCTTTATGGTAGAATCATAATAAGGAACCCCCAAAATCATATAGGTAATTCTTGAGGGCCCCTATATTGGGGCTTTGGAGCTTTTGGGCTCAGGGATTTGGTTTTGAGGACAGGTGGAGGAGGAGACTACGAGAGTCTCCAGAGGTCTTGAAATTTAGGCTTATAGCGTTTAGGGTTTAAGGGTTTAGGGTTCAGGGGTTTAGGGTTTAGGCTCTAGGGTTTAGGGGTTTTGGGTTTGAGGGTGCAGGGTTCAGGGTTTAAGGTCCCGACACTCAGGGCTTCCATCCCTTTCGGCTTTGCGTTGGTATGATTTTCGGAGCACCCGGGGTCCGATTTGCCGTTGGCGTCCGCCGGGGGCAGGCCATCTGCATGCCCTTGGCTGCAAGAGATCTTCAGCTCAGGGTTTATAGGGCTTCGGGTTTAGGTGTTTAGGGTTAAGGGTTTAGGGTTTAGGGCTTTGGGTTTAGGGGTTAGGGGTTTAGGCTTTAGGGGTTTAGGGGTTTAGGGTTTAGGGCTTAGGGGCTTAGGGGATTCGGGATTGCGGCTGCTGTGACTTAGGTCTCGGGACCGCAACTTCCAAACTCCCGACCTAGCTCCAACACCCAATCGTCGTTGAAACCACAAATTTGTCAAGAGCGGAGGCTCATACCCTACCCCTTGTTTAGGTCACTTCATACTCTATATAACAGGTCCTAACTAAAGAACTAGGTACCCCCCCAAAAAGGGGTAGGGTCTGAGCCTCTAGGTAAAATTGCCCATGTTGAGGTTCGCAGCAGCTTTTCGAGAGGACATCTTGGGCCCATAAACGTGGAACCCCAAAGGAGTCAACCCGACCCTTATGGCATACTTATATATATATATATATTTTTTTTATAGGCCTTAACAGGGGTTCCTCTTCAGGTACTGTAAGACCTATGTATATACTGCTTCTGGTAGGGACTCAATATTTCTTCTTGTCCAGTGTCATGGGGGACTGTCAAGGGCTTGTAGCATCCCAAAAAGTTAGAGGCTACCTACTGTACAACTAAGTCGCAGGCTCCATGTACCCACATAGTAGATACTTAGGGCTTACCGGGGCTCCTATAACGGATGGACGGATAGTATATGGGTTCATGAACCCTTAAACCCTAAACCCACAGCATACCCTTATAGAAACCGTTATAAAGGAAGCCGCAAAGTATCCCTTTAAAGGGCACATGGAGAATTAGGGCAAGCATTAGCACGTTACGATTGGAGGAGGGAGGCCTAGATCTATCTACTAGGGTTTAGGGCTTAGGCGCTACATTCCTGCAGTTTTGGCTTAGGCTCGTTAAGGGGACCCGGCGCCGTACCGAAGTAATTATGTTTCATGCCTCAAAAGCCTTAAGTTTCATAAATTGAATCCGGCCAAGGACAAGCCTAGGTCCCAACTGTTCTTCGGACAGGGGATGTAGACGACGAAGATCGTTTGGCTTTCTAGGAGTTAGAGCTTGGATTCTGGGTTAAGAGAATGGGGCGTTAGGTGCTCAAAGTTAATTATTCCGGGTTTCAATTCGCATAATTTCTGTGCTTAGTGCCAAGATGAAGGTTGAAGCTTCGACACAAAAGCTAGGGAGGCTGTAATATAGGGGCCTTAATAATTGGAATAGGGTTTGGGGTGTATTTATTATACTATAATTGTAATATGGAACCCCTAAAACCCTGTTCTAAGTATTAAGGCTAATTAGAATAGGGTTTGGGGTCTATTTATTATACTATAATAATAAAAAATGGAACCCCCAAAAACCTATTCTAAGTATTAAGGCTAATTAGAATAGGATTTGGGGTATGTTATACTATGATTATAATAAGGAACCCCCCCAAAACAAAAAACCTTATTCTGAGTATTAAGGCCCCCACATTAAGCCAGGGCAACCTTGAGTGACAAGTTCGTGTGGCCCGACGTCAGGAGCCACCACGGTTTAGGGTTTAGGGTTTAGGGTCGAGCTTCAGTTGGGAAGTTGGGATGCCACGTTTGACATTCACATGCCCTGATTTAAGGAACATGGACAACGAGATTTCCAAGAGCTCCGTCATCGGAAAGCTTCCAAAGGGCCGTAACCCAACATGTCCGAGTAATTGCTCCACATGATCAAAACACACATGCAAGACCTAAACCGATCTCCTCTCCATCATTGGACCATGACGCAGTTTTCAAAAGCATCCGTGCTGTTCCGATGTTCCTGCTCAGATGCCCTCAATCCTAAACCCGGCACCCTATAAGCCCTGAACCATCCAGACACTGAGTCCTAAACTGAATAGTCAACCCCAAAACCCGATGATCAATCCTACAGCTCAAACCCTAAAGCCGTATGCTCCAGACAGAAATTGCATAGTCAACCCTAAAACCCGATGATCAATCCTACAGCTTAAACCCTAGACCCTAAACCTCAAACCCCTACACCCTAAACCCCTACACCCTACACCCTAAACCCCTATACCCTAAACCCCTAAACCCAGCCGTCTAATCCAGTCAGAAAGCGGATGAGGATGGTCGTTCTCGGTGGAGGCTCGGGAAAAGCCGTGACTTGAATTCTCAGCCGCAACGTTGGGTTGTAGCCTGCGGGGTCTCAGGGTCAGGGCTGATAAGGTTAAGGGGTTTAGGGGTTTAGGGGTTTAGGGTTTAGAGTTTAGGGGTTCAGGGGTTCAGGGTTTAGGGGTTTGGGGGCTTAGGGTTTAGGGGATGAGGGTTTAGGGTTGAGGGTTAGGGCTTGTGGGTGCATAGTAGGCATTAGGGCTTATAGGGTGTACAGCAGGACTTAACGCTTCCAGGGTGTATCGTAGGGCTTAAGGCTTCTAGGGTGTACAGTAGGGCTGGATGCTGCCAGGGTGTATAGGAGGGTTTAGGGTTTAGGGTTTAGGGTTTAGGGTTTAGGGTTTAGGGTTATGGGCTGTATAGCAGGGCGTAGGGCTTGTAGTGTTTAGGACGTTTGGGTTTAGGGTTTTCGGGCCTGGTCTTCAAATGTAGGGAACCAAGGTGTTGGGAACATGCAGTGGGCCATACATGGTTCCTGCAGGCCCTGAGTTTCTTGGCGCGTAGACTTTCAAGCTGCGGGTGGGTTTCGGAGCTTTGGGCATGAGCTTGTGCATCTTACCCTATCGGTGGCACAAAAAACCTGCCGCTTTAAGGAACCATATAGGGAAACCAGAATAAGAAATCCGGCTCAAGCGCCCGAAAGATAAGGTGCTTGGGTATAGGATTGTCAGTTAGCCGCAGATTCGCAGGTTCGTGGGCCCTTACACTCATGGCTTCTCATAGTTGCCCCCAACCCTAAACCTGGAAAAACCTCACATGGAAGAAATATGTCCGGCGAACACCTCATCAGAATTCGAGGAGTTGGAGTCCGTGATGTGAGGCCAGGGTCTAAAATACTGCCCTAAGCCGAAGCCCATGGAACTCCACCCTGAACCTGTAACACCAAAACTCCCTAAACCCTGAACCCACCCCAAAGCCTAAGCATGCCTAAACTTCAAGCTCTACACCCTGAATCCCTAAATCCTATACCCACCCTAAACCCTCAACCCTCAACACCTATGTAGACCCTACATTCCCTAATCCCCAAACCCCCAACCCAAATAATGTAGAGGCCTACTAGTTAGAATAGAGTTTTGGGGTATATTGTACCATTATCATAAGAAGGAACTCCCAAAATAGTATAGGTAATTATGTAGGCCTTTATATCAACCATAAATAATTACCAATACTGGTATTTTGGGGGGGTTCCTTATAATAAGTATAGTAATTACAGCATAATGGGCCCCAAAACCCTATTCTAGTTATTAAGGCCCCTATATTACCGCCTTTGAGCTTCGCCGTCTCTGGAGAAAGCGTCATCGGCCAAGTGCCGTCGAAGCCTCCAGGACGATGGAACTCCTGTGGCAGCAGGACCCAAACCCCAAAACCCTAAATCCTCAACCCCAAAACCCTAAATCCTAAAACCCTATACCCTAAAGCCCTAAACCCTCAACCCTAAACCCCTAAACCCTGGACCCTAAACCCTCAACCTTAAACCTCTAAACTCGGAACCCTAAAGCCCTAAACCCTCAAACCTAAACCTAGAATTCAGGGGTTCAGGAAGCTGCTAGAGTGCAGGAACCTTTGATGTTGGGCTCTAGGTCCTACGGCTTGAGTTTTAGGGCTGCTTATGGTTCATAGGGTTTACCTGTAGCCGAAAAAATTTACCTTTTTAGGGTTCCCTATTTTGGTTTCTATATATAAGTCCTTAAAAAGGTGGGTTTTTTGGGCCACAGGTAAGGTTTAGGGTTTAGGGAGTTGCTGCAGCACCTCCCTAAACCCTCAACCCTAAACTCTACGGTCCAGGGCTTCGGAGGTCGGGACCCCAGAGACGCGTGCGATGATGGGTATTCTATCTGAGGCCGAAAAACACCTGGCAGTTACTGGGTCTCAGAGGGTTTAGGGTTTTGGGTTTAGGGCTTTGGGGGCCGAAGGGCTGGGACCATCAAAATAGCTGCGATGCTTCGGGTTTACTTCGTGCCTTCATTCCATCGGGTTTAGGTTTTCGGGTTTAGGTTTAGGGTTGAGGGTTTAGGGTTTAGGGTTTGGGGCGTTTGGGGTTTAGGGTTTAGGACGGCCGATCCTCGAAACCCTGCAAACCCCGAGCCGGATTCGACCGACAGAGCCCTAAACTCGGGTTTAGGGTTTAGGGTTTAGGGGAGCCTTAGAAGAGGACAGCAGGAAACCGTCAGCCTCACCATCATGCAATGATGCCAGATTCAAAACATCCCCAGCCCGAAATCGCGAAACGCTGCGAATGTAACATTATATATATATATATATAGATAGATATATATATATATATAGATGAACATATATATATATATATGTATATATATGTATATGTATATATATATATATATAGGTATAGTCTTCAGTCTCCCCGTCCTTGTTCGGGATGACACAGGTGCACAAGAGATCTCCGACCACACTCCCCCGGTCATAGTCCATGATCTCAAACATAAGATCATCGCCTTCCTCGTCGGGTTTAGGGCTGAGGGTCTAGACTTTACCTTAACCCAGAAGAACCTACCCCTTTAAGGACTTATATAAAGAATAAAGAAATTATAATAAGGAGCCCCAAAAAGGCAGATTATTTGGGATCCAGGTAGAAGGTGTAGGGCTCAGGGCATTGCGGGCCTTCGAACCGCGTGAAGGGCGTTGAGTTTGGGGTCTTGAGTTTCGGATCTTTGCTTGCGGGCTTTCGGGTTTGGGGGGGTAGGGGTTTAGGGGTTTAGGGGTTTAGGCTTTAGGGTTTAGGGCTTTAGGGGTTTAGGGTTTAGGGGTTTAGGGGGTTAGGGTTTAGGGGTTAGGATTTCGGNNTTTGGGGGGGTAGGGGTTTAGGGGTTTAGGGGTTTAGGCTTTAGGGTTTAGGGCTTTAGGGGTTTAGGGTTTAGGGGTTTAGGGGGTTAGGGTTTAGGGGTTAGGATTTCGGGTTTTGGGGGGTTAAAGGGTTTAGGGTTTACGGGTTTAGGGTTTAGGGGCTTCAGGGTTGAGGGTTTAAGAGTTTAGGGTTTAGGGGCTTCAGGGTTGAAGGTTGAGGGGTTTAGGGTTTAGGGTTGCAAGGCAAGAAGCTCGGGTTCAAAGACTGGAGACACCATAACCGAGAGAAACCAAGACTCCACTGTAGCAGATGGCCTTAGACTACAACCTAAACCCTAAACCCTAAACCCTTGCTGCAACTGCCGGCTCGATTCCTAAATCTTTGCTCTGCACCCTACACTGTCAACCCGACGGCACATAGGTAGCTCTCTAAATTAGGGTCCCGGTTGAGATCCCCAAATAGCACGACCCCCTTTCAAAAAAGGCCCTGAAAGATACCCTGATTTAGAGAACTACCCACATAGAGGTCCTGGGACCATGAATGCCCCACACAAGACAAAATCAACGAACAGTATCGATAACAACAATAACAACAGCATAATAGCAGGAACAATAACAAAATCAATGCGAACAATTCTTATAAGGGTTGATTGGAATACGATACGGGATCTACATGTGTCCTTAGCAAGGCTCCACAAAGGATTAGGGATTCTATGCATGAGGGTTCTGAAGCTCAAAACACTGCACCCCGCCTGGTATGCATAGTTTCCGGTCAGCTCCTCCCCCCACCTGGACAGGCTTCCTTGTCTTAGTTGCTGAGAACATATGCCCCCCCCAAAGTGTACACCTTCGGTTTGAAAGTGCGTGGTATTATATCTAAGAAGCTGTAAAATGTGACCACCCACCCACAAAGTTGTTGTTGTCGCATGTTTAGCTCCTTGCTCTCACAACTTGAACCTCACCGCATGTGACACTGCGGTATGTACCCCGGCCTCTGCCGCCTGCATCTGACATCTTCGGTTCTGAATGCGAAACCGACAAGCCTTCGTTCCAAAACTCCTTACCTTGAGGCATGGTTTTCGGACAGAACTGTGCCTCGGGATTGGCACTGAATTTCAGAGGCCGATGGAAGCCCTCAAAACCTTAAACCCTACACCCAAAAAGCCCTAAACCCTAAATCACCTACACCCTAAACCTGCCCTCATAGCCCTCCCGCCCTGGACCTAAACCCTAGGCCTTAAAGCCTAAACCTTACAAGTAATATAGAGGCCGAAATAATTACAAATTTTTGGGGGTTCCTTAGTATAATTATAGTATAATGGGCCGCAAAACCCTATTCTAACCAATTATAGAGCCCCCTACATTAAACCTTAAACCCAAAGACCCTAAACCCTAAACCCTAAAAACCTACAAACCCTACAAACCCTGAACCCTTAAACCCTACAAAACCCTACAAAACCCTACAAACCCTAAGCCCTAAACTCTAAACCCCAAAACCCTAAACCCTAAAAAAATAAAACCCTAAAGCCCAAAACCCCAAAACCCTAAAACCCTAAAACCCTTAACCCTTAA
>CAJNDV010032504.1:6265-23283 GCA_905221635.1 Symbiodinium sp. CCMP2456 | reverse complement strand
TTGCTGTTGCTGTTGTTGTTGCTGATGTTGTTGTCGCTATTGCTGTTGCTGTTGCTGTTGCTGTTGCTGTTGCTGTTGCTGTTGCTGTTGCTGTTGCTGTTGCTGTTGTTGCTGGTAGTGGAACCATGATAACGTTCCCACAAACTCTATCCATTCCCACAGAGCATCCATGCCCCAACCATGATAACGTTCTCACAAACTCTATCCATTCCCACAGAGCATCCATGTGGCAACCATGATAACGTTCCCACAAACTCTATCCATTCCCACAGAGCATCCATGTGGCAACCATGGAGGAGGGGGGGTTGCGGGGGGTTGCTTCATTCGTTTTCTTCCAGACGCCTTTCTCGCCGAGGCGGCTTGTGCTTTCCTAGTCCCCGTAAACCCGAAACCCTGCACCATGCCCTCTTCCAAGCTGCAATTCGGATCCTGCTCTGCTTCGGCCTCCAGGGGGCTCTGAAGACAGCATGTCGTGGAAGCCGGCGTTGAGCTGGGCTTCCATCTGATGTTGACAACATCTGTTCCGTTGTTGCATGCTGCCTTCCGACTGGGGAAGCCATGGTGGGGGAAGCCGTGGCTGACAACTGGTTTCTTTACGCGCCTTTGACCTTTCAGGCCTTGCCTGAAGCACCCTGTTCTTAAGATGATTCTTGTCTTGTTTGCTTTAATTCTCTCCAGGGTTCCGGTTTGCAGCTTGCAGGAAAGATGCGCCGTTCCTTGCGACACCTTCTGTGATGATTTCAACCAGCTCTGCACGGACGAGGAGCACCGCTTGCTGCAGCTTTCCCTTGTTCCGAATAAGTTTATGTTTCGCGTTTTTTTCTTGCTGCTTCCTAGCAGGAGATGTCCCTGGAAGACTCTTCCTCTGCGTCGGACAGTGGAGAGGAGGAGGAGAACTGTGTGCAGGCAGACGCGCTCAATGTCCCGGCGACCTGGACTTGTGATGCGCCTGCTGCTTCGACAGAAACACTGTCGCCTGCGACACCGCTGCTAAACAAGCTTCTGGAAGACTCGGATGGGCTTGCTGCTTCGACAGAAACGCTGTCACTTGGGACCCTGCTGCGCAACAACCTTCGGGAGGAGTCGGACGAGGAGGAACTTTTGCAGGCTTGCCTTGAAGCCGAGACACTTGTCGTTTCGCGCTCTTCTGGGCTTTGCTTGCTGACAGAACCACTGTCGCCTTCGACGAGGCGGCGGTACGACATTCTCGACGATGCGGACGTGCTGTCTTCTGCTGACGAAGGCGACTCTCCTGTGCCAGACGACTTAAGCAGTAGGTGCTTCTGCTGTTCTACAAAGGCAGACTGCGCTCCGCTAGCAATCATTTGGGCTTCCGGATTCTTCATAAACTCTAAACTGTAGACCCTAAACCTTTTCTTCTCTTTCGATTGCTTAGGAAGATGTTGTCGCAGCTGTGCGCAGGGACATGTCCCAGTCTGCGTCAGCTGCCACTGAATAATCAGATGCTGTCTCTGACTTGGGCTTAGCTTTGTCGCCAAGTCCGGTGTCCCCTGGCCTTTCGCAGATGTCGTCGGAGGATGCCATGGACTTTCTGCAGGGACTACGGACTGATTCCTCGTGCTGCTCAGTGATAATGACCATCTGTCCGTGCAAGTCCTGTCGGCTTCTCACTTGGTGTAGCGAACTGTTGCGACATGGCTCCTTTGCTCAGTGCCCAGAATGCGGTGGCAGGGTTGCAGTTCTGAGTTTCCCTGCTGCCCTCACAAAACACCCCTTACACACGGCGTTGCAGCAGGTGGCGCTTGGAAGCATTTGGACCACGAGGCCTTGGAGCAGTGGTGCCGCTACTACTTGGTGGTGCTTCACCGCGTCGCTTTGGGACTCTACATGCTGAGGGGGCGTGTGGGCCCAGGGGACGCTTTGCAGGACCGCGGCCTCGCTCAGACTGGGCCGTCAACCGTAAGCCCTAGACCCAAAAACCTTGCTCTCTTGCTAGAACCTTGCTGTGCTAGAGACCGTCGCTGCTCCCAGACCCTAAACCCTAAACTCGTGAACCGTTTCTGTGTACGCCTTGCAAACTCTTGCTAGGACCTTGATGTGCTGGAGACCGTCGCAGATATCCTCACTTCTATGTTGGAAACCAGATGGTGGTTCGCTCGGCATGTCAAAACAGACCTGCCGCCACCCTTGCCGCAGCCTGCTTCCTTGTCCTTTCGACAGAAAGTCGCTCTGGAGTTTGACCCTCGTAGCTGGCGACAATCTGCAGAGGCTATGGTAGCTGACATGAACATTGTCTTATCTCACCTGCAGCAATATAGTGCCGTGTACAGTTCCACAGCTCTCATGCTGAAACCTTCCAGAGGTTCGCAGTTTTCGTCGACGGCACAAGTTTGCTTCTTAAAGGCTTGCTGCACGAACCTGCCACCAGCTCTGACTCTTGAACGCTCCGAGCCGCTGCCAAAGCCAAACAGGGTTGTGCTGAGTTTGACGTCTGTGCAAGTTGGCACGTCCCCTTTGCTTCTTTGCTTGTCGACACCTCCTTCGACACGCGATGCTTCTGGTTCAAGTTTCGAAGGGGTTCGGAACTTGCTGTTGCCGCGCCATGCCGGCGCAGAAAAGAAAGCTCTTCGGAAGGAGCCGGGGACGGCAGGCTCAGAAGACCTGTCCGTGCTGTGGGGGCTTGCACTCTAGGGGGACGCTTGTGCATGTATTCTGTGGGGGGGGGGATTCGGCTACGCGGTGAGGGCCGGCCCGACACGTGGACCTCACGCCCTCTACCAGGTACTTCGCCTTCCTTTTCAATTCGACTGTCCGGGCAGCAACTTTGCTTTACAGGGGTCTCTCTTTCGGATTTCGGGGATCGAGGGTCGATCGTCCTTGTGTGCGTCGCCTGCCCAGGCAGCTTCGTGGGCTTCGAGCTGTGGGTGGCCCGCCGGACTTCAGCCTTGCCGTTTTTTTGTGTGCCTTTGCAGCCCTCGTCTGGCGTAGTCTAGTTTTGTAGCCCTGCTGGTGTCAGCTTCTGAGACGGTCTGAGATCTGCATTTATAGCATGTATAAGTCTTCCGTGACCTTTTGGCTGGGTCCTGAGTACACATCATCAGGCCTCGAAGCAGTGATGCCCACGCCACAGAGGCGAGAACCTCAGCTTGGTCATCACAGATTCTAGCTGTTCAGAGCGGAAGCACAGTACATGTTTTGCGTGGTGCATCTCCTGCGTTCAGCTTTTTGAAAAACACATGTCGGCCTGCGTCACTGCTGCGATATGTATATATACGTCTGTGTATGTTCCATTCACATTCCAGCAAGCTGATGTAAGCAGTCAATACTTAACGGGCTGGTACACCCGCCCGACTCATGATTCCCGGCAGCCCTTTCAGGACACTAGCCTTGCCACACGCACGATGGGTGAAACTATCACACGGCCACACTTCCACAAGCAGCAGCATCAGCACCAGCAGCAACAACAACATTTTGCATTCACAAGTCCAACATGGCCTGGTGGGGCAGCGGTGGCTGGAACAGTGGCGACTCAGGTTGGGACTGGAACCAGCAGCCAAAACAAAAAGCCAAGGCCACGCCGGCCAAGGCCACGGCGGCCAAGGCCAAGCCTGTGGCCAAAGCACCCGTGCCACCGAAGGCACCGCCAAGTGCCGGGACAGCGGCTGAGGCAAACGATGAAGCTGAGGCTGAGGCTGGTCAGTGCAGGAGGGAACGGGAGCAGAGAAGGCTTGACATGCGCGAGGAGATGCAGGAGCTGCGCCGAACTGTCCAGACGCAGCACGAGTTCCTTGCAGCTGTCCCCAGACTCCGTGCAGAACACTTGGAGGCGGTGGAGCAAAGAACGGAGGCCAGAACGGCGCTGAAGTGGCAGGAGCAGATGAACACTGCAGCCGCGAATATGCTCAACACCAAAGCCACGAAGATGCGAGAAATGGAAGCCTCGAACGCCGCCGAAGTCCGGGCGCTAGAAGAGCAAGTGGATGCTGGTTCTGATTCTATAGGGCGAAAGCCGCCCGTCTTCTGTTTACGCTAAGTCAGACGGATCCCGCATTTTAGGAATTCCGCATTCCCAGGTTTGCCGCGCAGGAAGAGCCACATTGAATCTTTCCATGCGCAAAAACCCACACACGAGAACGCATATTCACTATTAGCTACATGCGTAGAACGTATTAAAACAGACCGGCGCCCAAAACACCTCATTTTTTCAAGGCCATTTTCGCTACTAAAACAATCGTCTTTTACACGCCCACGTGTCCAAAACCCACGCGAAAATCCATCTTGCATACATAAACGAGAAAAATCAAAATCGCCTTTTCGAAAAAAGGCACTATTACCCTCCCCCCCACCCCACCCCCGCCAAGTCCAACTTTGTCGGTGGGAGCGGCGTTTTCGAGGTCCAAACCCCAAAAAACCTGGGATCCGTTACGGTGGCGTGACCTTGTTGTTGTTGTTGTTGTTGTTGTTGTTGTTGTTGTTGTTGGTGGTTGTGGTGGTTGTTGTTGTTGTCGTTGTTGTCGCTGCTGCGGCGGCTGCTGCTGCTGCTGCTGCTGGTTTTGCTGCTCTAACCATTTTTTGCTGCTCTAACCAAATGCTGCGGCTGCCGTTTGCCTTCGTCTAATGCACAAGTATACAAAGGACTGTCGGGCCACAGCTGCATGTTGTTGATTGGCGCCCGGGTTTTGAAAGTTACTGAATCGGAGTCTTAGTTCTGCAGTACAGAATTTGTCTTTTGCAAGCAGTATATACAAGTGCAACTGTCTCTCTCTCTCTCTCTCTTTCGCTCGCTCTCGCTCTTTTACGGAAGAGTGGGCAGCGTGTTGGTTTTGTCGGAGGTTCTTTGCATGCTTAGGCCGGTTGGAAGCCGAGCCGGCCTTTCTTCACCCGAGAAGCTCCGGTTAAGTTGCTGTGAAGTGGGGTGGGCTAGGGTTCTTGGAGTTGGGAGTCAAATCCCAAAGTTCGGAGTTCGATTGCGCTTCCGATGCCTTCTACAGGTTGAGTTGAGTGTGTGGGGCTTACTGTAGGATTTGGATTTAGGGTTGGCGTCGCAGGGTTCGTGTTGCAACGGACTTGAGAGTCAGCCTCAGTGCGGTTTCGTGATGTAGAAACCTGAATAACTAGCATTCTCAAATACTATTCCTCTGCGCTGACCTTCTTACAATTGTCGAATCATATTCATATACACCTAAACCTCGAATTGTTAAGCTCCCTGTCTACCTGTCTAGTAAGGATCATTGAAACTCCCATGTATTCGCACAATCCCCATCCTCCCTAAACCCTAAAACCTAAAACCCTAAACCCTAAAACCCCCTGAACTCCAAACCGAATTCCCCTGTGCCCACGCTTCACATCAGTCTCCCAAAGTCCCTACCCCCCAAACCCGCGCAATCCTTCATGGCAGGTATCAGTGTGCAGGTCGGAATGATTGCTAATGGTTAAGCTGCGAATATCCCGTTCCGTTTATTAGTTATACTACAATATAGTCTTATTTTTCAAGCCCCCCGGAACCCTATGAATACCATTAAACACCCATAACCATCTTTAAACAGCGTTCAAAAATGTTGCTGATTTCTGGGTAGTATAGCGAACAGAGGTCAGCTAAAGGGCTCAGGGTTTAGGATTCTTGGGTTCATACGGTTAGTTTAGGACCTAACCCTAAGTCTTAAACCCTACACCCTAAACCTTAAACCGGTTTAGTTTAGGAGTTCAGGGCCCTCATGACAGCACCTGTATGAACTCGGCCTTTGGTGGCCAGTGCCATAGCGGACACAGACACGATGGCTTGCGAGTCCTGCTTGGGATCAATCGGATTCACTTAATCCTGACCCTGGGTCCTAAATTCGAAGTGCAAAAAGCTTTAAGCCCCGAAAACAGGGAGTGGCACCTGAACGCCGGGGCTTCGCAGTAACCATTCAACAATCTGATAATTTTGGGGGAAGTAGCAATCTACCGGATGTTGCCGCATGTAGTTGAACTGTGTATGTTTCTCAACGCCAAAGGTTTAAGCTCCTGAGTGGTTATAGAACTCTGTGTGATTCTATAGTAAACCCCCAAAAAGTTGGAAACCGGATTAATGACAAATAGTGCTGGGATTCCCTAGTCATTGCTCTTAAGGATTGAGGCTATTGGGTTTCCAACTTTTGGGCTCCTACCCTAAACCCTAAATCCTTAAACCTTAAACCCTAAACCCTTAGCCCTAAACCCGAAACCCTAAACCCTGAACCTGAGATCCTATTGTAAACCCTAAAGCTCCCGAATCCTAAAGCCCGGACCTGCAGAGCCAAGCGCTCGATTCGAGCTGATCTGTCTCAATACTTGCCACGCCAGAAATGCTTGCAGTTTCAACTTCGAGGCTTTCGGGGTGCTTAGGCTTTGCCTTAACCCCAAATAGCCTCCTGCAATTACACTTTTAAGGATCTGTATAAAGAGCTCACAATAGGGAACCCTTGAAAGGAAGGCTTTATGGGGTTCGGGCTTTGGCGATTTGGGGTTGAGGCATCAGAACGAATTCGTAGACTCCGCCCGGTGGTCCTTTATGCTGCCCGTCCTGCTACCGTATACCTACTTCTGCAATACTCCACCTGTAAACTGTTTGGGCTCTTATCGTTTAGTAAGTTGAGTAGTAATCTGAAAGTTTAGCCTTTGAATTTCTGGCTTATTGGGGAAGTTAGTAGAAGCCTTAAGCCCCACACCCAACGCCCAAGTTTCTCTGCTCTACAAACCCAAAACCCTAAAACCTAAATCCTAACCCTAAAGCCTAAACCCTAACCCCTAAACCCCTGAACCCCAAAACCTAAACCTGACCTCCTCCTCAAAGCCAGAGGTTGCAGGTTTCAGGGGTCGTGATTCAGGGTAGTTCGGGGAAGGTTGGTAAAACTGCGTGGTCATATATAGAAACAAGAAAGTAGCTTCAGAGTGGGTCTAGAAACGGGTTGGCACGATTTACTGACATGCAGGGCGCTGTTTTTGCTTCCCCATTTATAGGTGTAGTGTATGTTTAGGCTGGCATAATCAATTGCTACAAGCAACCACGTGCTGACCTGCGACCGTCACCGCGCAGGACACGAAGCGTTCTGCGCATTGACACTCTGAATTTCAATGACACGGTCGCGGCCTCAACCGATAAACCCTTAAACCTAAGCAGTAACCCCAATTCCTTCACCCGAAACCCTACGTCTCGAAATCCTGGCCCTTAGCCTTTTCTGCACGGAAGAGAACGAAGCCCTCTGCTTCCTGAAAACATCACACGAAAACACGCACACCCTGAAGCCCGAAACCTCGTTCTTTACGAGGGTTTTCTAAATACCTATACTATTTTGGGGGTTCCTTATTATAAGTTTAGTATACTGGGCCCCCAAACCCTATTCTAATTATTAATTAGGGCCCCTACACCCTAAACCCTTATAGTAGCCCTGATAGAACCCTTTAAGGAACCCTTTAAAGGAGCCCTACAGTAGAACCCTTGGAGCCTCGACTCTGACATGATCCGAGCCGTGCTGCCTCGGAGGTTGGGGTATTATTTCGATTCTTATGGGGGTTTCCGAAAAGAAGGCACCATCTTTTTGGGGTCCTTATGATAAGGATCCTACTATTTAGGGTGCTATATTAGGGTCCCCGATTTTCGGAAACCCCCTTATAGGCTGGAGACTGTCGGGTCACGTCAGCCCAGGGTTTCGCTCTAAGCCCTAAAGCCCTAAATGCTCAAACCCTCAAACCCGAAAGCCCTAAACCCCTAAACCCTAAAGCCCTAAAAACCCTAAACCCTAAAGCCCTAAAGCCCTAAACCCTAAAACCCTCAACCCTAAACCCTAAAACCCTGAAGCCTAAACCCTAAAACCCTGAAGCCCTAAACCCGAAAGCCCTAAACCCTAAATCCTGAACCCTGCTCAACCGGGGGTTCTCTCATGTGGCTGTTGACTCCGCCTGAGCACGCTCTCCTGGGACCACCTTCGGAAGGGTGTTTTCGGGTTTAGGGTTTAATTTAGGGTTTAGGGGGTTGGGGGTTAGGGGTTAGGGTTTAGGGTTTAGCCGAGAAGACCTACTTTTTAGGAGGTTTTAGGGTTCTTCGTTATGGTGTCGACATACACTTCCTTACAGTCGTAGGTCTTTTGGGCCACAGGTATGGTTTAGAGTTGAGGGTCTCTAAAACGGAATTCTGTGTCTTAGGTCCCTACAATCCCCTTAGGGCCTGTATGTTCGGGTTGAGAACCCGGATCCTGGGGTTTAGGCTTTTTTAGGGTTTAGGGTTTATAGGGTTTAGGGTTTAGGGTTAAGGACCCTCACTCAAGCCCTAAATCCACATCAACACGGCTTGTTTCTGGGTGGGCTTTGGTTTAGAGTTTGGGGTTTAGGGTTTCGGGTTTTCGAGGGATAGATTTGGGGGTTTTAGGTCTCGGAGCCCGAGATTTCCGACCAAATCGAAAATGAGAAAGTGCCACGACCAAGGTGACGCGCTTTCGCCGCTCGACTCTCTGGCATTGCTCCGATTCGGCTTCGTCATACTTTTCCTAAGAGCTCCCGATTGTAGTTACAAAACTTTTCGAAATATCTTTAAGGCTGCTACATACAAACCTTCTACTTTCTAGGATCCTACACCACGCATACAAAACCTTAAAAGCCTTAACGCCACAAGCCCAATAAACGAATCTTTCAGATTACGCAGAGGCCTCGGGCACGAGTTTGGATACTTTTGGGATCCCGATCACGAGCCCGGAGCTGGAGCTAGCTGAGGATGGGAATTGGCATGGTGAGTTTAGGGTATTGTAGAAGCCTAAAGAAGTACCTCAATAGTTTTTTGGGGGTTCCTTATAATGACTATAGTATAAAGAAGCCCAAAACCCTATTCTAATTATTAAGGCCCCTACATCAGGGTTTCGTGGCATTGCTAAAGGCCTCTTTTTGCAGTTTCTGTGGGGCTTTCGTAAAGGCTTGAGATAGGGGCCATAATGATTAGAGCCCCTAAACCCTAAACCCCAAACCCCTAAACCCCTAAACCCCTAAACCCCTAAGCCCCTAAACCCCTAAACCCTAAACCCCTAAACCCCTGAACCCTAAACCGCAAGCCCTCATCTGCTAGTCTTGAGTTCAGGCCTCGAGGTCGATCACTTCCCGTCGCCCATGGACTGCAACCCTCAAAAGCCCGAAGCCCTTATAGGCCACGTGTAGGGTTTAGGGTTTAGGGTTTAGGGTTTAATAATGACCAATGCTATTTTGGGGGCTCGTTATTATATTGTAATTATAGTAAAATGGGCCCCAAAACCCGAAAATTACAGTCTCTTTCCACAAATATCTTCTATTACTACTCAACGGCCTCATGCGATTATTCGGTAACCCTGACCCCCCAGTTACCTACTATATAGGGCCTTAGGGGCTCTAGTACCCTATATAGTAGGTAACTGGGGGTTTAGGGTAATACAGAATAATCGCATGAAGCCGTGGAGCCCAACTGGCGAGTTTTCAGCCCGCAGTCCGGGAGCAGCGAATCCTACAAAGAGTTCAGTGTGCGGAGTTAGGGTTTAGGGTTTAAGGTTTAGGGTTTAGGGTTTAGGGTTTAGGGTTTAGGGTTTAGGGTTTTGGGACTTCTGTTTCATAGCAGCTGCTGGTGGACTCCCGAGGTTTTATGCTTTGCACTTGTAGCTCGAGTCTAAACGAAGGCTCGGATCCGAACACGGTGAATCCATACAGAGCTACACACAGAGCCTTAAAGCATCTTAAACACTAAACACACCCTAAAATCTTAAACCCTAAAACCCTACTGAACAAACAACCCTAAATCCTAAACCCTAAACCGCAATCTCATCCCGTCAGTCTCTGCGGGTGTTTTGACGGTTTCCGCAGTCTAGCTCTTCGGTCTAGGGTAGAGGTGCAGGCGTGCGTGTAAGCTTTCCGTTGGAGGGCTTGGGGCTTCAGGGGTTTAGCATTTTGGGTTTAGGGTCACGGTTTTTGTTGGGGCTTAGGGTTTATAAAGTCTGGGGTTTTGTCGTGTGACTCTCACAGAACCCGAGACCCAGAAGGCCTGCAGACCCTAAGGTAGGGTTTAGGCTTACAGACCACCAAGGCATCTTCTTTTTCCGATTGCCGCACATAACCCCGAAGGCTCCAAGGGCTTAACCCAGAGAACCCAATACACCTGGACCTTAATTAAGGAATATACCTTAAACTATAGGGCCATAATATTATGGTTTAAGGTATATTACTTCATTAAGGGGTATTGGGCCCTCTGGGAATATAGAAGCCTGAATAATTGCCTATATTATTCCTTGCTTCCTTATAATAGTTATAGTATAGTGGGCCCCAGATTACTATTCTAGTTACTAAGGCTTCTACAGCAAGAACCATCTCCAACACACTACCCAGCAAAACTTAGACTCCAGGCCCTAAGTCCATAACCCTGAACTCCATTTCTTAGTTGAAGGATCGCTAGAACGTCGAAATTTTGCCTCAGCTTAAGCTTGTCGCAGTCGGAGATAATGCTGGGCTTAGAGTCTAGGGTTTAGGGTTTAGGAGTTTAGGTTTTAGTGTCTAGGGTTTAGCGTTTAGGGCATGTCAAGGAAACGACTCGTTGCTGATTGCCTTCTTCGTTCTGGGCCCAGTTCCTCGTGTGGTCCGGGTACTGTAGCGGTCACCCTTGACTTAAACCGATTACACCCTAAAAACCGTAATGAAAAGCATTCAATATTAAGAGCACTTAAACCCCAAACTCCAGCCCGAACTCTCTTTAGATATTCAAGCTTGAAGGATGCCACCCAGTGACCAGAGGTGAGTGGTTTAGGTTTGGGGGTTTTGGGTTGAAGGTAGCTTTGAGGGTTTCGTGTTCCGGGGCCAGAGAAAGGGGGTTTTCCGAAAACCAAGGGTTTTCGAGTTTTAGACTCGGTTCCCCACCCCCGAAAACCCGCAGGTTCGCTGGGTGGCAAGTTGCAATGAGTTTTAATTTGGTCTTACAGAGCTCCCTCTTCGTTATATAGGGGCTATTGTTTTTTTTTGGGGGGGGGCTTATTATAACTATAGACTATAGTATGAAAGGGACCCAAAGCCCTGTTCTGATGATTAAGGCCCCTACATTCTTCGTAACCCCATTGGTGGCTCTTGAACTACAACCCAGCTCGGAGGATTCTTACTTGTATTGTTATACTCAAGAACATTGTTGGTATGGTCCTTACGAATACATGTCTGTTTATTGTTGGTATTCTTACTGTTATTACTCTCAGTATTACTGCTATTTCTCCTGGGTCTGAGACTTTGGGCCTTTGGGAGTGGGGACGGGAGATCTCGCCTTATCTTCACGGTCCCCTGCCCTCCTTGCAGAATTCGGGGCTTCGAGTTTCTGATCGGCTCTGTAGAATACCGATGTCAGTATACAAAAATAAATAAGCAACTGAATGAATAAGGACATATTTTTATACATATGTATATGCACGTTGCATGCACACATCTTCACCTATACCAATAAGACTAAGAAATAAGTGTATTATGTTTCTTCTTCTTGTTATTCGTAGTAGCGGTATGTTTGTATTTGTGATTCTTTATTATACTATTAGTCTTATTTTCAGAACTTTCCGTGCCATTTTCATTGATTATGTATATGCTTTTGTTTGTGATTACTACAAGAGCTACTGATTTTATCATGATTACTGATTAATGTGGTTTGTAATTTCTGTTTGGTGTTATCACAATCATTAGTGCTACTATTATGCATGTAATTATTCTTATGATTGTTGTCATTATTGTCATCAGAACTATTAGTATCAGTATGGTTCTGATTATATCAATACCTATAGCATAACAGAAAAAGCAATAGTCATCATCACCATCAACATCATCATCAGAAGCGTAGTAATAAGAGTATACATATATATACATATATATATATATAAGTACTAGGATTGATTACTTGTAGCAATAACCGTCGTACCGTAGTACCAGTAACAAGTTCAATAGTAAAGAGCCACGAACGATAAACAGCAGTAGCATTATATGAGTAATGGAAAAGCATACAACCGATAATTGATACTACAAATAATAATTGTAGTACATAAAATATGCGCATGACACACACACACACATACACATGCATGTACCAGTGCGAGCGTGCTTGCGCGTGCTATATCAAGATGAAGCTGCACTACCATCAAGGGTTCAGGAAGGCTGCTCGAACCGGGTTGTGAGCAGAGCGGTTTGGATTTTTCTGTGTGGGGCCCTAAACCCTAAACCCTAAACCCTAAGGTGTTCGGGGCTTTCAGATTTCCGAGCTGCACTGAATTTTTGAATTTCTGACCTTGTTCGACCTCGGGGTCTTGTAGGCTCTTGCCCCTCCCCCCCAATACCGAACCCCAAACCCCCGAACCCGAATCTAGGCTTTCAAGCCTAAACCCCGAAAGCCCTGAAGTAAAAAACCCTAAAACCTAAACCCTAAAACCCTAAACCCTAAACCCTAAACGCCTAAACCCCTAAAACCCTAAACCCTAAACCCTAAAACCGCGAGCTCTCGCCGAGGATCCGCGGTCCAAGTCGTTTCAGGATTTGCGCCCGGCGCTGGAGGACTCTCCACAGGGTTCCCAGAGACTCCAATACCCCCTTAATTATTGAGGAATATACCTTAAATTCTAGTAGGATCCCGAATAAGAATCAAGGTGTATTCCTTAATTTTGGGGTATTGGAGTCGCAGGGCTTGGCCGCTTGAGGTCGTCCCGAAATGGTTCAGGGAACTTGGCAAGTGCAGTTGTAAGATATTATAGGGTTTAGGGTGTAGGGTTAAGTGCACTTATAAGATATCATAGGGTTTAGGGTTTAGGGCTTAGGGTTGGGGTTTAGGGCTTAGGGTTCTGAGGATGTTATCAGGCAGCTACAAGAGCTAGTTCGATAGCGGCTTATGGAATACTCCAGTCGGACCCAAAGAACCCAATACACCTTAATTAAGGAGTATACCTTAAATTATAGGGGCCTTAATATTATGATTTAAGGTACATTCCCTAGTTAAGGGGTATTGGGTTCTCTGGGGAATCTCCTGGCACGGCTCGGGCTTCCAGGATGTGGGTTTAGGGGGGCTCAGAGTTCAAGTAGATTGCCCGGCGTCTGTGGGTGATCCTGTTGGCTCCACACCTTCCCCTAAATCCTAAACCCCAAGCCCTAAACCACCTCTTTTCATGTGACCTTTCGGTCCTTTCGGTTCTGCGTAGGTTTCGGCTGTCTAAGTCAGGGCCAAGATCCCGGCTTCATACAAAGGGCTCCTGTCGAAAGTTCGATGCTCGAAGCCGGGTGATTTATATGTATATACGGGTTTAGAGGTTAGGGCTTCAGGGTTTTAGGGCTGAGGGCTTTAGGGTTTAGGGTGTTAGGGTTTAGGGTTTTAGGGTTTGAGGGCTTTAGGAGCTTTAGGGTTTTAGGGTTTAGGGTTAAGGGTTTAGGGTTGGGGTAGAGTAGTTAAGGGAAACAGATGCCAAATCTCGGAGACGCGGTGGCCAAAGGGGACTCTGCCCTTACGGCTTCCCCTCCCCCGAAACATCAGCTTGCTCGTTTCAGGGAGGGATGCATTGTTCTTGTTGTTAGCTGGCGGATGGCGCTCAAGCCAACAGCAGCAGACAGCCCGGAAATGCGTTCTTTCAATCAGGTGCCTTCCGATATATCAACACTCTAATCCAAAGAACAGCTGTCAGTCTGCAATAATAGCAAAACGTTGCCTGGCGAGAAGGGGAACGGCTCTTAACCCGACTTGTGCAGGGGCATAGAAGCTCCCTGGTGAAACTAACGTGATGTACAGTGCAGACGGAATCAGAGTGAGTCGATGTGGTGGATCCAGAATCCTGGTGTTGTGGTTCTGTCTCTAAGTGTCTCTCAACAGTGGATGTCGTTGCCTGGTAGACAGGTAATCGCAAGAAGCAGCTCACTGACATCCTTTCATGTGAGTATCAGACAAAACCTCTGAACGAGGCATGACTAAACCCTACCTGGACCCTAAAGAACCTACCTTTTTAGGGTTCCTTAATATGATTTCCTTATATAAGTCCTTAAAAACGTAGGTTATTTGGGGTTAAGGTAAGCCCTGTCCCATGGGGCAGACCCTGTTCTCCCGCGGCTGCTGACAGACGTCCGAGGTGCTGGCCGCTACTCATACGAAGACACCCTGCGAAGGCCCTAATCCCCCTGACCCAGACAAGAACCACGAAAGGACCCTTTCAGAATCCCTTATAGAAACCTTATGGTAGAAAGCTCATAGGACACTTTTGGAACCCCTTTTTGAGCCCTTGCTTCACTGTGCTGCAGGAGACCGCAGATGCTTTGGCATCATCGCCGACACCGCAGCCGCCTTGGTGCACTTCCTTTCAAGCCAGGTCATAGAAAACCGCAAGCAGAGGTCTAATGAGTCTATTGAGTGTCTAGGGCTTGTAATCATGTTTATAGTGGTTTAGGGTATTCGTTCGCTGAAGCTCACAATCTGAAGCGGTAGCCTCTGAAACACGGCGACTTGAATGCAGATGCCAGCGAAAGCAACCGATGTTATGTTCGATGATGATGATGATGGCTATCACTATTACTACTGAATTTACGATTGCTATCACTATTACTATCGCCATTGCTACTGCTATTACTATTACTGTTCTGTTGCCATTGCTACTGCCATTACTACTATGATTACTATTACATCTACTACTGCGATTGCTATTACGATTGCGATTTCCATTACGATTACTATTACGATTACTATTACTATTACTGTTGCTGTTACAATTACTGTTGCAATTACTGCGCTAATGGTTCTTATCACTATGATTATGTCTGTGTTTATTACTATCGTGATTATCATTGTTATTGTGATTGCTAGAATTACGATTAGTATGATTATGTTTTCTTTGTTTTTCTTATAATATTACTACGGTTATGATTATAAAAATCAGAGTTGCCAAGAAGCGTGCAAAGAGACGTGCGCCTCCTGAGGCTTGGTGGCTTTGGCGCGGTGGATGTGACAGCCGACCTCCCAAATTGAGAGCTTATGGAACCACGGTTTGGACTTTGGGTCCGGGTTTAGGCGGGCTTGGGTTTGGGTGGGAAGCTTGAACTGCTTTGCCCAATACATGGGCTGCACTTCTGCTATGACTACCTTCTGTGGTTTCTCGGGGCCTTTGGGGTCTGGGACCGCTTCCTTTCAGAAGATTTCCCTCTACAAAACCGGTGCAAACGCGAGCACTTCAGGTCGACAGCTACCTGTCTCTGCTGGAGGCGGGATGGCGAATCCTGCAGAGCACTGTGGGTGATTTCTTTTCCGATAAGACTACCTTTCGGGTTCTTTTTGATGAGACCGAGCTAGCTGTCCGACGATCGATATACACGATAACTTACAGAGCCCCTGACTTGCAGAGCCACTCAATGTAGCATGCGAAGCCGTTTCGCGTCTCTTGCTGTATGACCGTATGACCTTGCAGCTCAGTGGTTGACTGAAAACCCTAAACCCTAAACATTTGAATCCTAAACCTAAAGACCCTAAACCCTAAACCCTAAACCCTAAACCCTAAACCCTAAAGCGACTTCAGGCAAGGGGATTCTTCCACAAGCGAAGAGACCCGAAGCCCGAAGCACCCCGAAAGCCCCAGTTGAACGCCAACACCCCCAGACTTAGACCCCGAACCTTAAGCCCAGGACCCCCAGGGTTTAGGGTTTAGGGTTTAGGGTTTACAAGCCCTAGTATAAGGACCACTTCCGGTCCGGGTCAGAGGTCTCTCCGGGCGTAAGATTTGTAATGTCGGGGCCTTACTAGTTAGAATGGGGTGTTGGGGGGTTCCTCAGTCGCAGTTATAGTATAACATACCCCAAACCCTATTCTAATTATTAAGACTTCTGTATTAAATTCCTACATCCCAAACGCTAGGAACGCACCCTTTAACTATCCCAATCCCAATCTCACCCAAGAAGTCAAACATTCCTTTACCTATGCGCCACCACGACGACCCATTGCGTATCCGGTGAAGCAGCCACTCATCTTGTGTCTCACACCTAAACCCTAAACCCTAAACCCTAAACCCTAAACCCTAAACCCTAAACCCTAAACTACCCTAAAACCCTAAACCGGGGTGTGGTTTCGAATGTTGTTTTCTGCGGGTCTCGCTGACGAGAACTTCGGGCCGAGGATGGACTTTCCTTGAAGCACACGGAGCATAGATGGAACACAGACGTCTGATAATTAAGGTTTGGGGTTTAGGGTTTAGGGAGCAGCTTGTTGGTTCCATAGTTCTTCTCCCTTGCTCCCCATCTTTGCTGCGAAGCTCGGGATGAGATTCCGGAACGTTGCTTGTGCAGAGCGGTAGATGATGGGGAGCAACATCCCTCATCCGGACGCTGACAGTTGACCCCTTGACACTTGACACGTCTTCGAGCGAATATAGGGGTCAGAATCAGCATCGCTTGTAATAGTGGAATGTACCCCAAAACCCTAAATCCTAAACCCTATAAACCCTGATCCAACTGTTAGGGATTCTGAATGTACCCCAAAACACTAAATCCTAAACACTAAACCCTGATCCACCTGTTCGGGATTCTGCCTTCACTGCTCTTGCCGGGAATCCCTTCGTTCAGGCACCCGAGATCACCTCGAGCTGGCAAGACTTGCACAAAGGCTGGGGGTGGGTGGGGGCTGAAGATTTTTTTAAAGGGCCTTCACGAGGCTTCATAGGGGCATAGGGTTTAGGGGTTCAAGGGGTTTAGGGTTTGGGGTTTAGGGCTTTGTAGTCTCCTTGAAGTGGCTTAAGACCTTGCCTAACGGTTTTGCAGGCTTAGACGATTTAGGGTTCGTAATTTTCGGAGCTGTTTCGCAGGAATCCGGACCTCAAATTCGAAAGGCATTGTAGGGTCTGCGTTTTGAGGTTCCGAGTTCAGGTCAAGATCATGTAAACCCTAAACCATAAGCTCCTAAACCCTNNCCTAAACCCTAAACCCCAAAGCGCCCGAAATTGGATCGACGTGCAGTCGGCACTTCCAGCCGTGGCCGAATCGCACAAAGGTCTAGCGCTTCCCCGTGGCGCAGGAGTTTTGGGGTACATTGAGTTTAGGCCCTGAACCCTATAAACCCTAAA
>CAJNDV010032503.1:13770-40583 GCA_905221635.1 Symbiodinium sp. CCMP2456 | reverse complement strand
TTTTTTTCTCTCTCTCTCTCTCTCTCTGCCGTCCACGGGCTACACTGGTAACCACACAACCACACGACACAAAGAAGCACCCGGCCCGCGTGAAACCTGGATGCTGCCACTTAGCCTCTAGCCCTCACAATCTCGAGCCCTAACCCAGGTCTACGTTGTCGGCGCTTACCGAACCCGAGGTACGTCACAGATCGGGAGTCCTTTCGGAGCTCTTATGATGCATCCAGGGTTGCCACAAGGAGACACTCTCCAAAACCGCATGCCTCAAATCTCGGCCTTCACCAAACTCAGCAAGCACCCTGAAAGCTACGAGCCAGAGCAAAAGCCCACCTCCAGACGTTGTCGCCGGCCCTGAAAATCGGTACTCCTCACGGTTGAAGCTTTGGTCTCGGAGATTTCGTGTTGGGCAATTTCCCTGCAGGTCTTGTCATGCCTGGGGACATATTTCAGGTTGCCATCAACAAGCCCTCTGCTTCAGGTTTCTACAGAGTTGGGGATGCCCCTACAAACCCACCTTGCCTTCCATGCAGGTAGCTTGCAGTAAGGCCAAGCACCTGAGCATCTCATCTGAGGCGCTAAGGCATAATGTCGGGNNAGAATAGGGTTTGGGGTATATTCTACGATAATTATGCCCAAGGAACCCCAAAACCCTATTCTAAATGTTAAGGCCCCTATATTACGGCTGTTCAGGGTCTATGGCTCAGGGTTTCAGGACGAAGGGGCTTAGGTGTAGGGCATCTTCAGTCGGGTTTAGGAGGGGGGGGTTGAGGATGTTTCAGAGGGCTCCGGAGCTTGGGAAGCACCACGAAGCCCACGGGAAAACCCGGGCTTTCCTAAGCCGTAAACCACCGACATTACCTCAAGAGGCCGTGAGCAGGCGCAGGTACGTAAAGATCACAGCAAGTGAGAGCATGCAGCTTGGGGAAGACGCTGTTCTCAGAGCATGTCTTGCAAGGCAATACTTTGACCACATATAGAGGAAGCAAGCTGCAAATCAGTGCGGGTCCTCTGTTGCGTGCTTCAAGAAAAGACCTACCTGTCCAGGACCAAGACACCCCTACACAAAACACCCCAGCCCACAATAGACCGACAACAATGAAACCTAAACCCACATGCCCTGTCCGCCCTTAGCACCCCAAACCCTTACCCCTAAACCCTATAGACGTAGTCCTCGTGTCCGAAACCAAAACAACCTGAGCCCTGCGACCCAGACCTCAAACCACCGTAACCGCATTGCCTCAAAGGAGGCCTCCCAGAAACGCAACTAAATCACACACCCTGTACTCAAAGGATCATGGGACTTAGTAAGTAGGGTTATAACTAAGGTAACTACACTTATAACTTATAACCCCAATTAAGGGACTTATAACTTATAACCTTACTTACTAAGTCCCATGATTCTTTAAGTATAAGCCCTGAAATGCAGAGGTTTTCAACCTGGACGTCTTCAAGGATTCTTCGGGGGATTTTCCTTAGAAGCCCTAAGCCTAAAACCCGAAACCTTCACTCCAAAGCCAGAACCCTCATTAAACCGGTTTAGGTTTAGGGTAATCCGATCAAAACCCAAAGTAAACCCCAAACCCTAAACCCTTTGGGGGTTTAGGGTTTAAGGCTTTTGTATAAGTAAACCCCAAACCCTGCACCCACTCTAAAGATTCGAAGCGACGTCCGAACAAAGCTAGGGACTCCAAATAGCCACAATTATAAGGGTTTAGGTTTTTTTTTTTTTTAAGGGCCTTTTTCGTCGCACGAGCTCCAAAGCCCGGGTTGGGCAGGCAGTCGGACACCCTTTACGTTGTCACAGAAAGCCGCCCTCAGCAGACCACACCGAACTCACTGTCGACCACGACCCTCATCATTCGACCCCGACATCCGACCACGTAGAGCCAAGTCAGGCTGCGACTCATCTTGCTGACCCTCATAGAACGGCTCAGCATCCACTTGTCCATCACAATGTGGTTGTGGTAGTTCTTGTCCCTGGTCGTCACCTCCTTCATCAACCCAGTCCTCAGGAAGTCCCACAGCACCTTCTGGTTCACGATGGAGTGCACGTGATAGCCCTTGTCCCTGATCAACCCTTGCATCTCGTACAGGTATAGGAGGCGAGCATCCTCCCGAACCATGGCTAAGCTCTGCTTCTTCCCCCTCCAACTTCACCCCTTTTGCCCATTCCTCAGGGCCCTGTACGACATCGCCCTGTCCATCACGAGGTGCTCGTGGTAGTCCCTGGTCGTCACGCGCTTGTTGCATGGGCACAGGTAGTTCGCATCCTCCTGGACCCGGGCACTCAGCTTGCACTCCTTCCGCACCAGGTGTATCCCAGGCATCCATTTGAGTCGTCAGGGGTGCAGGCAGCTCCGGTGCAAGGGTGTCCCCTGCGATGCCATCTTTGGTAACCTGGAAGAGCACCAGCCAGTCATCACCAAAGACAGCAGACACAGCCTCGTCATTCAAGAGCCCGCGTCGCCAGGCTGCGTATGCCCTGTCATACTGTTGCCCCGCGATGTCCGGCGTACGAGTGGCATTTGCCGGTTCAGGCTTCGTGTCCACGGCGGCATCCTCAGCGAGGTGGTCCACACGCAAGTTCACCCGCAACTGGTGGAGGTTCCCTTGCAGGGGTAAAGCGACGGTATGCATGTGGCCTCGGTCTTGCCCGCTTGGTCCCGTCGTAGCTTCCACAATCAGCCTTCGGCGCTTCGTGTGCGGTACTGCATGGAGTACCTCCCAATTTTCCCAGTCTCGGTAAACCTGGTTCTCATGGGCTCGGAAGAGTTCCTCATCACGTCTGTTTTGTTGTTCTTCTTCACGTTCTCGAGCAGCAAATAGTTCCACCTCCATTGCCTGGTCCCTTGCTAGCTCCGTTCGTTCTTGTTCCCATTGTTGGATCTCGTCTGTAGTGTGGTGCGGCGCCGTGCTCGGGTTCGTGGCACTGCTTCCCGCCCCGCTGTCACCTTGACCCAGTCCCATGTAGGCCGTGAGCTTTTGCCACCAATAGTCCACCGCATCTACGTTCATGTCCCCCAGGTCGCAGTCTCCCTGTCGGTGCTGTGGGTCCGTCGTCACGGCGACCAGCACTGCTTGTAACTGTGTTCCACGAGGGCTCTGGAGGTAGAGGCTCTGGGTGATGCGCCGGCGCAATGCCTGCATGATCCCCATAGATTCTCGGGTGTGCTCATCCGCCAGCTTCACCAGGTCGTGCAAGGTTTTCTCCCAGGTCGGTTTCATAGGGGTGCCGAGCTGTTGCTGCATATACAAGCTTTCCTCGTAGTCTTCTTCCGGCTCTTCTTCGTCCACCACAACCTCCACTTCTTCTCCAGCTCGTAGACGATCATCTTGGACCTGGGTCAGCAACCGAGCCGCCTCGATATAGAGCATCCCCATGAGGCGTAGTAGCGCTCGCTGCATCATAGCTAGGTCTCGGTCTGGCATCCTTCGGAGCGTGCTACGCGCTCTTGTCAGCGACCTCTTGGGAATAGCATTGCTTGGCTCTGTCGTCTCAGCCCCTTCCTCACGCAACCCGAGTATGAGGAACCATTGCCCCGTTGCCTGCAGGACATCAAGTTCACCCCGGTCAGCAGTCGGTGCCGTGGTGTTTGGCGTGCGTCTGTCCGACCCCGAGCTGCGGGCTCCAGGTGCGTGGTCAGGTTCACGGGCACGTGGCAGGAGACGGCGAGTTTCACGGGTGACCCATGGGCAAGTGTCATCCCGGCGGTGTCCCTCTCCTCTGCTTCGCTCGCGCTCCACAGCCGGTTTCTGTCGCTCCTTCTTCTTCTCGTGCGGCGGTGGGTGTCCCCGCTTCCATGCCAGCCCTTGCCCTCCCCTTTCCTGTGCATAAAGGAGGTCGTGTCAGCTTCATTGCTGTCGCGTCCCTGGGTCTCTCTCGGTCCGCTTCCTGTTCTCCTCGGGGAGCGGCTCCTTGGTCTGCTCGGGGTGCTCCCTCCAGTCGTAGCCCAGTTTCTCCACCGTGTGCGGTCTCGGATCGACATAGTCTCTTGCTCCCTTAGCTGTTGGAGCGACTCCGTTTCTGCACCGATCCCGGCTTCGAAGTTGTCTATGTACTCGTCCCACATCTCTGCTTCCAGCCATTCGAGTACCGGTGGAGCCGGCTGCAAGCATTGGGGCGAGGTGTCAATGTCCACGTCGAGGTCCAGGTCCGCAAGGTACGTGGGGAAGGCTTGCAGGTAGTCCGATTGGCCCCTCTTCTCGAACAATCGGTATAGCATACTTGCAAGCTGTTTGTTGCTCCAACCTTCCCTCCGGAGCCGTCCAAGTTGGTCCCTCATCATCCAAGTTGTGGGTGATATGTGCTCCATCGACTGCGCTCCACGAAGGCCGGCAAGCGCCCAGGTCATTGTGGTGGACACCGAGAGGTAGGCACTTTCATCGATCTCTTCCTCCCGGTTGGTCCTGCCGTTGTTTGTCTCTGCATCCTGGGGGTCGTCGTTGCTTCTCTGCGGTCGTCTGGCAGGGTCCGGGCTCGGTCCCACGTGGGGTCGGTGCCCATCACGGGGCAAGTCTCCCCACCAGTTACTAAGTGTGGCAGCAGCTTGTGGTCCATGGAGTCTCTCAATTTCAGGGAAGGAGAGCCTCCCTGCTTGCCAGCAGCTCCACAGGTGCCAGTAGTCCGACAAGGAAATCCCGGCCTGTGCTAATGTCCCCGGCCCTGGTTGTGGTAGAAGGCGATCGCCAGAGGAGGTTACGATTGAAGACCCTGGGTCATCTTGCTCCCCGTCAGCTTCTTGAACCGTCAGGGTCATGTGGATCATCGTGGGCACGTCTGAGAGGGGGATATGAACACTGGTCGAAGCACCGCTGGGCCCCCATGAGCTGGAACTGAATTCCACTTTCAAGCATTGTCGCTTGCGTGCGTCTTGGCGGCCACGCTCGGGGGTAAGCGTACGTGTAGAGTTGGGCGTGTTCGTTGGCACCGGATGGGAGAACAGCATGACACACGGCAAATCTCTGCCTAGTCGTCTTCCTCCAGCACGCAACGAGCCTGGGTGCATCGGTAATTAGGTGTCTTTCTGCCTCGGCCCAAATGCCATCGGCTCCTTCCGGGGCTTGGATGTCCGTCTGGTACTCCCCATTAGCCATAGCCACCGCCAGGAGTGCCGTGAAGGTAGCCGTGCGATCAGGCATGTGTCCCAGAAGGTAGCCATCCCGGGTATTCGTTGAGTGCCAGTTGAGGTACCTGAGGAGGGTCCCCGCTGTCTGCAGCTTAGGTTGCGCTTCCATGTTCTCCAGCCTGTCCCGGACCGCTTGTAGAAAGGCATACCATGCGTCGTCAGTGGGGTGTTGTAGCTGCATGAGGGCCGTCGTCTCCATTTCCATGCCATCTGCGCGCTCCCCCGATCCCTGGTCACCGTGACTGGCCCCGGTTTCTCCAGCTTCTGGTACCATGCCTGTTGTGTAGGCCTTCCATTTCTTCTCCAACGGTACGGGTCTCTGGGTCCGGTATGCCAGGTTCGCCATCAGGTTCTGTGGGAGGATCTGGGTCGTGTTGGCGATCAGGTTGGGTTCCTGTTGTACGACGTCCTGGTTCCAGTATTCATTGGTTTCTTCCTCTTCCGAAAGAGTCCCCTGGTCTCCCTGCTTCTCCTCCAGACTGCACTCAGAGTGCATCCTGTTGCTCAGTGCTGTAAGACCACTGCCCTGAAAGTCGACGGTCGTTGCATTGTTATATGGGTGGATCGTGTGCGCGTGGGCCTCCAGGGGGCCTCGCTCCTGTCGGGCAATGTCCATGTTCAGGTAGTCCTGGGCCTCTTCGTCATCCTTGAGGTGTGTCTCAGCTTGGTAAACCATCAGCGACCTCGCTGCCATGGGTTCCAACGGTACAGGTCCCTGGGTCTGGTGCATCTGTTTCGCCACCAAGTTCCGTGAGGGGATCGTGTTCGTGTTGGTGATCAGGTTGGGCTTCTGTTGCGTGAAGTCCTGATTCCCGTACTCTTTGATCTGTCCCTCGTCCAAACGAGGATACTGGTCTCCCTGGTACTCTTCCGGGCTGCGCTGAGAGCGCGCTCTGCAGCTCAGTGTTTCTAGACCGCTGTCCTGAAAGTCGACGGTCGTCACGTTGTTTGGTGGGTGGATCGTGTTCGCGTGGGCCTCCAGGTAGTCCCCCTCCTGTTGGGCGAAGTTCAGGTTCAGGTAGTCCTGGGTCTCATCGTCATCTTCGAGGTGTGTCCCAAGTTGGCTACCCGTTGGCGACCACTCTACCGTGGGTTCCCTCGTTTCCCGGTTGTCGACACCAGCTTGGAAGACCTTGTGCATCGAGTTATACTTCTTATACTGCTGGGTCGTGTCCGGGGCGAAGTCCAGGTGCTTCAGCTCCCGCCGCGCTTGGTCAGGAAGTCCTTGATCATGCCGGCCACCGCAGCTGTTCAGCGGGTGCTTCGTCAGGTCGGGGTCCGTGGTGTGTGAATTCGTCCGGTCCGACAAGGGCACGGAGATGGCGTATGCGCCGTACTTTGCAAGGTCATGAAGTCGCGTCCTTGTCCCTAAGGGAGAGGTCGCCGAGATATGAAGGGGTGCAAGGGGCACCCGCCCGCACATGAAAGCTAGCACCGAGTGCAGCATCATCGCACTTAGTCGACTGAGGTTCGAACCACAGTGCTGCCATGACAGTAATCAGAGCGAATCTTCATCCACTTCACGTCAACCCTGTGTCACAATACATTATTCCACAGCAAGTGCGATCTGCATGACGAGTGTGAGGTTCAGGTGCCTGTCCTCCATACCACATAGGTTCCATAGTTAGGATCCCTTCGTTGCAATATCTGTGATACTCGGCTGTCTCATGCTTGCCCACGCACGGGAGGTCTTTCTGTGCAATCCATGCCGTGACAAGTTGTTTCCAGCCCTGCCTATCAAAAGTTCTTTCCCTCCATGGCCCCTTGGCTGCGAGGTCCATATCCCTCTCGAGGTTCATGAGTTTCGGGTGTATGTGCCCTGGATGCTTAATCCCTGTGGACGGCTTCGCCTGTTGGTCCAACCACCAAGCCCTGGTCCGATACGCATCTACAATGTTGGCTGCATGTGCCGCCTCATGTAGCCCTTGTCGAGTCCTATGCCCCGCCAAGTTCCACCACCGTTCCAGCCATATGGTAGACCATCGTTTCTTTGCGTACTTCAAGATGACGGCCCTCGCATCTCTGTAGGCTCTCTCTCTGAACTGTAGCCATGATTCCTGATCCCTCTTCGCGACACGCATGACCCAGATGCAGAGCTGTGTTTGCAAATTGTTAATAAGTCCCAGGCCTGCTGTGTCCATCGGCAACGCCGCCAGGGGCCAAAGCACTGTACCTCCAAGCACTCTCTCCATGAGTCTGATGCGCCCCCCTATTGGCGTCTTTGCTCTAAGCAGATGTCGGAGTCCACCCCAGAACTTTGCCCTTGCTTTGGCGAGCAGCGGTGCGATCATTTCTGAGGGAGTGATCCCGACCCTAAAGGTGAGCCCCAGGATGTGGAGGTCGTCAACTGCATGAAGCAATTCCCCTTGGACCCTGATGGTTCGCTTGCCCTTGTGAAAGGGGGAGCAGTAAAGCTGGCATTTCCGCGCGTTAATGCGCAGGCCAAATTCCTGAAGCAAGACCCCCCACTGTGCAATGCGACGTTCAATGCCTGCCATGCCAGAGCTCCATTGTAGGCCGTCGTCCATGTAGAGCAGGTTGTCCAGCTCCAATCCTGGAAAGGTGTGGTCCTGCTTGTGCCAGGCGTATCTGCTGGAGGCTTCATGGAGGCAGGTCTCTGCCAGGAAACTAAAGAAAGAGGGAGATTCTATCGCCCCTTGTTTAATACCACCCCGCATGTCGATGATTGAGCTGTCCCATCCGGTCTGTAGGATAGCATCTGTGCCCCTAAGCAGATTGTACCAGCAGACATACTCCGGTCCCATGCCCATACGCTGAAGGAGACGACTTGTAAGAATCTTTCTATCAACCCTGTCGAAAGCCTTTGCCAAGTCCACCTTTAGCCAGCATGTCCCTCTCTTCCACTCCTGCTCTAATTGCATCAGCCTCGCAACTACGAATATAAAGTCGCAGCACTGACGTCCTTTACCACTGCACTGTTCCGGGCCCTTCAAGGCAATCAACGGTTCTGAACGAGTAAGCAACATCCTCGTAAAGGTTTTGGCTGCTGCGCTGCCCATTGCCAACGGCCGGAGTTCAGCGGGGGAAGTAGGGCAAGAGACCTTGGGAATGACGACCATGATAGCACGGTTCCAGTCTGTCGGAATTTCCCCGGTGCAAAGTATCCTGTTGTAGAATTCCAGAAGGTGGGTAATCCCTCCCGGAGTCGCAGCGATACCCTGAAGCAACTCATGACTGGTTTGGTCAATGCCAACTGCTTTGCCTTTGTGCCCTGTTGCGAAGGCGGCCCGCAGTTCGTCTTCCGTGAAAGAGACCACATCTCCTTTCCAAGGTGGTAGCGGTGGCAGGTCAGACCCTTCAGCGTATATCCCTTGCAGGTGATCATGTATGCTTTGGTGTGCTTGCCCTTCAGGCTGCGATTCAGCATAGTGCAGATCCCACCCCGTATTTTTTGAAGCCCTGATGTTACGTATTTGTTCCCAGTCACCACTCATTGCCTCGTTGATGCGATTCGCTTCCCATGTCTTTCTTGCTAGCCGTCTGAGCTTCTGGACCTCCTTCCACGCTGCGCCAGACCCCTGAATCCTAGCATGTCGGACTGCTTCTTTGACTGACTGCGGATCCCTATATCCCCGTCCTGGTTTGGGCTTGGTGCATTCCTTGGCCATCTTCATGAGGACATCCTGGTCGATACCCTCAATAAGCCCGGGACCTCCCGTCCACACCCTGGGCCTGGTGCTATGCACGGTCCTGATTCGTTCAGCACGGAACTGAATTGTGCACCGCAGCATTTCATGGTCCGTTCCAAGGCTGAGGCAAGTGTCCACACAAATTTCCACTTCAGGAATGGCTACTCCCTTGCAACAGATGCAGTCGATCTGTCTGCCATTCCTTCCATCCTGCCTCGGTCTGCTGGTGGCCGTGTTATGCTGATGGTTTCGGGGCGCAACGATCTGTATGTCTCGACTTGCCAAGGCTTCCAGGAAACCAACTGTCTTACCATCCCTACCAAATGCCTGTGCGCATCCATCCTCTTGCAGCCCCCATTTAATAGGCGCATTAATATCGCAGGCAAGCACAACAGGCAAGGTAGTTGGCTTAAGGCATGACAAGTGCTCCTCTGCCGCTGCACGATGGACCGCCTGTGTGCATCCAGGGTCGAAGTGCGCTGTGCCCAGCCAAACCTCATTGCCAAACAAGACGTGTCTCATCCGAAACCAGCACCCTCTGTCAGTACGAACCCTGCGCATGATTTTCCAGCTGGATTCCTTGAAGAGAACACCCGTACCTCGCCACCTAGTTTCGTGGCGATGGCTGAGCGAGGTCCAGCCTTCCATGCTGTCAGTCTGCCACCCCGCTTCACGACGTGGCATCTCTTGGAGCAAGTAAACCGTATGGTCACTCTCGAGCATACGAAGATCCCTTAGAGCCCCCGGAACAGCAGACTCTTCCACCCCTCCTATGTTCCAGGCTCTCACTTCAAAATTCCACAATGGAGTCGGCCGTGGCGGGCTGGAAGGGGAAGGGGCCACATCCAGCTGGTCTTCATCTCAGCGCCTGAAGCTATCAAGCATCGACCGGACTTCTTTCTTCGACCGCTGCAACTCCCTGGCCATGGTCCCGACATCCACCCAAACCTTGTTTCCCTCAATCTCATCCCGAATGACCTCGTGCTCGTTGGTTCCCGGCTCAGTGGGTTTCGTGGCCGATGCGATGATTCCATTCCCAAGCCAGCATGTGCCCGTGCTGTACTCGACGTCCAAAGAGGCAGCAGCCTCAGCCCCAAGGCTTGCGATGGCACGTTTGATCCATCCTGCATGTCCTGCAACAGCCCGCTCCGCCCTGGTCTTCGAGTAGGTGGCAAACATTTTGCGTCCTTGGGGGGGCACTGGCACGTGGTTTTCCGCCAAGCCCATGATCACCTGGTGCATGCGCTTTCTGACTTGATACTCGGTTTCGGCTCCTCTCTGACGGAATATAGCTAGAGCTGTGCTTCTCCTCGGTCCCGTACAAAAGGGGGCCTCGTCGAGGTGCTGCTGCAAATCGAGCTGGCCCAATGCCTCCTTGAGCTGTTGCAAGATCACCGGCTTTCGGGTATCGCGAGCCCACCCTCCAAACACAAGGGTGAATCGTCGGTCCAGCTCCTGCCCCGAGCTGTGTACCCCACCCTTGCCCAAGGCAGCCAACTTTTCGTGAAGTAGATCGACCTTGTCTTCCAGGACCTTTGTGCGTTTGTCTGAGTCATCCGCCCTGGTCTCCATCTTGGTAAGCCTTTCGTCCGTCTTAGCTTCAAAGAGAGACATCATCCCCTCAAGGTTCTCCCGCTGGGCCTGCATGATCTTAGCTGAGTGCTGCTCCAGCAGCCTTTCCATTTGCGCGAGGTCCAAGCCTGGCATCGCGCCGGCAGCAACATCGCTCGCTCCACGTCGTTTGGTCTGCCGTTCTTCAAGGCTTCCACCTCCCCGCTTCGGGGAAAGACCCTGGTGCTCGCCTTCGCGGTCACCATCCAAGTCACTGTCCTCGGGGATCACTTTATCCACACTGGCGAGTCCACCTCCTCCATCACTGAGAGCCACGTGTTTCCCTACCTTGTTGCTCATGATCTCACAGAGGCAGAAGCAGAGGGCAGAGCCACCGCCCCGGGAATACTATCAAGTAGTCCTGAATCGCACCCTGCAGGGCCTCGTCGCGGTACAGCACCCGCCGAGCTCCTTCTCAACACACGGGATCGGCCACTGCACGTTGGAGAGCTTCGGCCCCCGACCCAAGCGCCACGGCCAGGCACAGCCCCCTACGACCCTGGGCAAAGGGACCACACAAACCCACGCCTGAACCTCGGCCTTGAGCCAAAATGGCTTGAGGGTTTAGGGTTTAGGGTTTAGGGTTTAGGGTTTAGGGTACCCTAAACCCTAAACCGTCCAAGTACCTACTATAGAGGGCCCGAGGGGCTCTAGTACCCGAAATTAGTAGGTATCTGGTAGGTTAGGGTAAGCCTCAATCAAAGGGTTTCGGGGTCTCTGGGAAGCCTAAACCCCACACCCGGAAACCCAAAAACCCTAAAACCCTAAACCTGAAACCCTAAACCCTAAAACCCTAAACCTTAAAGCCCTCTTCTAATTTTTAAGGCCCCACATATTACTAGCAAGGGCTTTCGGAGTCTACTGTGAAGTCAGGTTGCCCGGGGCAGCTCCGCGCTTTGCTTCCACTCTTTCGGCTCCTGCCTTCGTAATGTAGGGGGCCTTAATTACGGGTTTAGGGTTTAGGGTTTTGGGGTTTTGGGTTTTTTCGGGGTTTAGGGTTTAGGGTTAAAAATAATTACCTATACTATTTCGGGGGTTCCAAATTATAGTTTTGGGGCCCCTTTAAAGGGTTCCTTAAGGGTTTCTATAAGGGCTACTATAAGGGTTTAGTGTAGGGGCCTTAATAATTAGAATAGGGTTTTGGGGGTTCCTGGTTATAAGTAAAATGGGCCCCAAAACCCTATTCTGAGCATGAAGGCCCCAATATTAGGGCTGACAGCAGGGTTGGGGTTTAGGCTTTTGGGTTTGGGGTTTGAGGTTTGGGGGTTTAGGGTTTAGGGCTTTTGGGGTTTGGGGTTTAGGGGGTTTAGGGGGTTTAGGGTTTATCGGGCTTAGGGTTTGGATTGAGGTTTTCGGTTTAAGGCTAGGGCTGCAGGAGCGTCCCCTTCACGGGTTCCGTTACGTGTTACATTTTTTCGCTTCTTTGAAGGGTTTAGGGTCTAGGGCCTAGGGTTTAGGGTTTAGGGAAACCCTAAACCCTAAACCCTAAACTAGGCTCCTTGGCAGGAGGTCTTAGCCAGGGAGTGGGAGTGGGTTGGAGGGGGCAACTCGCAAGGTTGCCGCAGATGGCTCCTGAGTCGAGTCGGAAGGTCGATATCGATAAGATCGACTCAGCCATGGCACGATTCAAGATGAATAAGAGGGGCCTAAATAACTACCAATACTCTCTTGGGGGTTCCTTATTCTACTTATAGTGTAATGTTATTAAGGCCCTTTCTTGGGGGTTCCTTATTATAGTTATAGTATAATGTTACTAAGGCCTCTATAACTAGAGTTTCGGCAGTTGGATATTGGAGATATAGGGTTCCGGGGCCGCGGAAGGTGTGTTCGGAAACCCACGAAGCATCACTCCCAACACGGTACTTGAAACGTCTAGGGCCCTAGATAGGGTGTAGGTTTTTGGGTTTTTGCCTTGAGGCCCCAAGTCCGTCACCCTAACTTGAATATGAAGCATCTATCGAAGAACCCTTAATGACCTCGCTGGAGGAACCCACTACACCAATTTAGCGTAGCTGCATGAGCAATGCGACGGGGTCTCTGCCAACAGCCTGGTGGCCTCAGTGACGTGGTGTTCTACTGCCGAAGCTGCAGATGCTTTGGTTGTAGAATCGTGGTGCGACAAAAACAGGAGATGAAGTCGAGTCTTTTTTACCAGCATCCCCTACAGACAGACAGCTATGTACAACTACTGGTCATTATTATTCTAGGGGGCAGTATAGAAATTCATCAAGACCCTGAACACCTACTACAAACACTCCTTTATTATACATCATACCCTGCTACATCATGCTTTAGGCTTGAGGGTTTAGGGCTCGGGGTTCGGCCCGCTTTCCTGCACCAGTACCATCCATCTGATATCACGGGCCGGGAATCTCATTTGCAGCCCAAACTAAGACTGAAACCACGGGTTCTGTCTTGCAGGATCCCGGAACATCGTTCAATGATCCAAGGAATGATGTGACTTATAACTGTTGATGATCTAAATCCTGTGTTACCTTACGGACCCTAAATGATGGGAATTATGGTATATATTTTCTGTTCTGGGTACTGCAGGATTCCTATCATCAGCCGCATGAACTATGATTCCCGATGTAGGGTCTAGGGATTACCCAAAGACCCCATAGCAGTTCCTTTTGGGGGTTACCTTATAGGATTCTATATATGAACCCCCAAAAAGGAACTACTTTAGGGCCTATGGGTAGGGTGATTGCTGGTCTGGATCTTGCCAGGGCAAGCAGCATCCCAAACTTCTCCAACTCTGCTTCGAATCCTGAATCGAACACCTTCGACCCCTCAGTTCGCCAGCCCAGAGCCACGGCTTCGGGTTTCGGGATTTAGGGTTTAGGCTTTAGGGATTTAGGGTTTAGGGATTTAGGGTTTAGGGATTTAGGGTTTAGAAGTTTAGGGTTTATGGTTTAGGCTTTGTGGCCCGCAATGCGCTCCAAACCTGACTGTAAGCAATCAACCGACCCCTCGTCGGTAACGAACCCGCAACCCCAAAGCCAAAGCCATTACGCTCCCAAGTGCTGCGATGCCGCATTCGTCCAGGATGAGAAGACTTAGCTGCTCCAGGGAGAGGTAACACCATTCTGCAATGGCCTGCACGGATCGCCAACAAGTTGGGGGTTAGGGTTTAAGGTTCGGAAAAGCAGGCAGGTTTGGGGATTTGTAGCGTGTAACTTGAACGCATTGTTCCGCGACTTCCGATGTTACTTGCTTCGAGGGTCTTCAAGGAGTCTTGCCTACTCGCCCTTGGACCCAGTTTTGGCGAAGTTGGGCAGGGTTGACCGGAGAGGGCCGTGATTTCTTTCGATGCCTGCCAGCAACGATTTGTTTGCGGTTTTGCCAACTGAGAACCTTTATAGAAACTCTAAGAGAGGGAACTCGCCTGCTTCGCCAGCTGGCCGGTGGCCACCACTACCTGGTGAGTGTCGAGGAGTTGCATCCAGCCTGGGCTCAGAGGGAGTTTTAAATCAGGGAAAATTGTGTGTCTGGGAGCCTTAATCGGTATAAAAATTTGGCCTGCGGTATAGTATCACGATCTAGGGACTAAAAGCGAATGTAATCCGACCCCTTGATTTGACTCCTGAAAAGACCCCGTCTCCAACAGGATGATACTAGGACCTTAGAATTATGCTTAGGGTTTAGGGTTTCAGGCCCTTAAAGAAAGGCGTTAAGTAAGACAAACCTTGACCACTGGACACGGCAGATAACTTGTGCTAACAACAGACTGAAAACTGGGCAGCCTAAGACAATCAAGTATTATAACCCATTCATCCATTTTCCGTCCATGCATAAACAGCTCTAGACAGGTGTTCATTGCGCAAGGGCTTAGAAGCTCTAAAAATAAGGTAACTCTACTCGACCTATGCTTGTTGCTTGCTTGCGACCTCACTCCGGGCGCTCTCTCTCTCTCTCTCTCTCTTATATCTTTATATATATATATATAGAGAGAGAGAGAGACAGAGAGAGAGAGAGTATCGTTACCCAAAGCACCGGTGCGCAGCACGTGACCAGTGATCATGCTTACGCCCGGAACCCTCAATCCGGTAAACACGCAGTAGGAACACTGGAGAAACAACAGGCACAATCCGTCACTGTCAGGGGGCGTTCCCGTGTTGCTGGAATCGTGCCTCCAGTGACATCCGCAACTTTGATGTCTTGCACCTCATTGTTCATGAAACAAGGCTTCACTCGTCGGTGTCATCTTGAAGCTGCATTTTTGATGGCAACTTTACTGCGGACCCTTGGATTCGGTAACTTTAGGCAGGGATGGCGAGAGACGGTCTTGCCATGTTTGGAAAATTCACAGAGTGTGTGCGGAAAGAAGACAAGCTCCTAGGCCCTGAAGCTTAATCCCGCTCACGGTCCTTGAGTTTTGTCCATGAGTGTCTGAAAACTCACATGCTAAACTCTTAAGCCCTAAACTCACGAACTCGACATCCAAAACTTAAGCCCTCGTGAGCCATCAACCGTGAGACCAAAACTCCAAAAACGACCCAGGCCTAAACCGTAAATCTTTGCCGGGGTATGAGAGAGAGAACGTGGCCCAGCCTGGGCTCTGAACTCTAAACCCCCAAACCCTAAAGCCCTCAGCCTAAACCCCAGCCAGGCAGCTGTGGATGTGTTCTGGATGTAGGCTGCCTGCTGCTTTGCTAGCTGGACTGTAGGCACCTGAGATTTACGCACTTTGGTGTGGAAGGGGCTTTCGGGTTTCGGGTTCTAGAACGGCCTTACTCCATCTACTGGGCCCTCGGGTTTCGATAGAAGGGGCCTCACTATTCCCAACAGGGTTTGGGGACATAGCAACTTGAAGGCAAGGATGAGGTTCCCGGAAATCCTTGGCACCATAAGTGTCAAGGGTACCTCGCTCGGGATCATGACGAATCTAAGAAGCTGGCTTGGGGTTCAGCGATGCGGCTTACGCCGGGGAGTGCCCGAACAAGACCGTCACCTAAGGAGCTGCCCATGTCATCGAAGCGGGCCGCAGAAACGGATCGGGTGCAAAACCAGTAAGCTCAATCAGGGTCGAATACTTGGCTTTTTGAGGCTCTGTCTGCTAGAAAGGCAGTGAGTACTTAGGTTTTGCCTCTGTAACCTACGCACCGTTAAAAGTTACAGCAACATGTGCCCAAAGAAACTTTCTGGAATTGGTCGACATAGACACACCTGCCTGAACTAACCCCAAACCCTGCAACCTTAAACCCCAAACCCCGGATGCTCTGTGTAAAGTTTCAACTTCGGGACCCGGGATGATATAGGGATTCTGGTACCCCCAAAAGGGTAGCCTACTCTACTACTCAATGCGTTTGAGGTGAAAGGGTGGGCCTTGCAGGCTCAGGATCGATGGTTTAGGGTTTTAGGATAAAGATCAAGCTTTCACGGCTCTTCTTGATGAAGGCTCTTCCTTCCGGCCAGGTCAGAAAACGGTTTAGGGTTTAGGAGTCTAGGGATTGAGGGCTTGCGGCTTTACAGAGCTGCCGCGGCCACGGCTAAGGCCCTCGCGCACATCAGCACCTTCTTCGAAGGATATCTCTTCAGGTAGAAATCGATGCCTGAGTTCATATCCAGGAAAGTAGCAAAAACATTCTGCCGTTAGCGGCTCAGGGTTTAGGGGCTTTGGGTTTAGGTTTCTGTGGCAACTTGAACCTGAAAAGCACTCGAACACCTTCAGGCTCATCCCAACGACAACATGGTTTGCCCGCAACCTCAGCATGTCGATTGGCCACAACTCCTGGCTTATGCTCATGCCATGCGCTGATTCTTGGCATGGAGCGATCCCACATCAAAGGCTTTGAAAACAAACATACGCTTGGAGCTGGAAGTCCTGATCCCAAAGCCCTAGGCTTCAACTATTCGTCTTGTCGGCTACTTCCGGCTCGTTTGCCTTCGAGTGTGCAGGGATATTTCTGGCTGAAGGCAAAACAAGACAACATAGTAGTACAGTGAATTAAGGACCCTGGTATTATGGAAACCGACAATCACACTATAAGGACCTTGAAACAAGATACCCCTGTTTTGAATCCTGGCACATCTGTCATGAAGCGTCCACTGCACATGTAGGAGTTGGGAGTGCTAAGGGCGGGTTTAGGATCTAGAGTTCAGGGGCTTCGGGACTGGAGTTTGTAGTGTAATATAGTGGCCTTACTAATTAGAACAGGGTTTTGGGCTCCCTTAGAATACAATTTTTAGCAAGGAACCACCCAACAAATAGGATTGGTAATTATTTACGCCTTTATAATACTACACCCTGTACAGCCCTGAACCTGAAGACATCAACACCAAACCCTCACAACCGACACTCGATGCACAGCCCAATACCTCTGACTCACGGAATATTTCTGGATTCACAAATGGAACCCAAGGTGCACATCACGGCAATGAGTGTTTTGCCAAGGCCAGTGTCCATGCTCACAATCGTGTTCTTCTCGCACACTTGCCTGAACGGTACGTGCGAGGTCGAATGAGGAAGCGAATGCTTCACTGTTCACTCCGTCATACAGGATATCATACAGCATCAAAGGTGATATACTACAAAACAGTGCAGCAGTACAGTAGTAGAACACTAGACAATGTCTGTCTGTATGTCTGGTACAGCACCATGTCATTGCAATCCATACTTGCATCCGTGTGTTCATTCATACTTCCCCTGCCGAGGGTTACGGCTGAACCCTTGCACCTGACCGCTGAGAGTGGCAAATGTCTCGATCGCACTGCCAAGGAAGCACGACGGCCCCCCCTAATGCCCCCTAATCAGCATCCCTAAACTCTAAACCCTACATTCTAAACCCTAAGCTCTAAGCCCTACATCCTAAACCCTAAACTCTAAGCCCTCCATCCTAAACCCCTTAAAATCTAAACCCTACATCCTAAACCCTAAACTCCAAACCCTCCATCCTAAACCCCTTAAAATCTAAACCCTACATCCTGAATCTTAAACTCTAAACCCTACACTCTAAACCCTAAGCTCCAAGCCCTACATCCTAAACCCTAAACTCTAAACCCTAAACCCTAAACTCGAAGCCCTCATGCAGGACCGGCCTGAAAGCCTCCACTTGGTAGCTGCGTGGGATGGGACTCCCCGGCCAGATAAGCTGCGCCAGGGCCTGCATGCCGTAGATAGGGGCCTTAATTATTAGAATAGGGTTTAGGGTTTAGGGTTTAGGATGGAGGGTTTAGGGTTTAGGGTTTAGGGTTTAGGGTTTAGGGTTTAGGGTTTAGGGTTTAGGGTCCTGCATGCCGTAGCTAGGGGCCACCGCGCACGCGTTCGCGCGGCTTCAACAAAGCACGGCTTCGGTTTTGATGGCGTTCTGGGCTTGCGGTCTAGGGGTTTTGATCTGTAGCATTACGAGCTTGTACATTGGAGCAGAATGTGACATCAAACCTGAGCACAAGCAAAGGCACCTGCCTGGTTGTGGATCTCCTCGAGATCCCTGATTTCATATTGCCGGAAAGTCAGTACAACCCTAAACCCTAAACCATCAACTTCTCCACGTTTATTCCCAATGTCACAGTAAGATGCCCTAGGTTGCTCAACGGGTACGGGGTTCTCTGGATGAGTCCAACATGGAAGCTGTAATCCTCATAGAGTCATAGAGGGGCTGGAATAAAAAGAACGGGATTTTGCAGTATGTTGTAGTATACCTAATATTACTTATAGTAAGCCTGTCGGTCCAAGCAGTCCTCATATATGGTCTTTGATACCCAGAGCCCCCGAAGTCCCAAACTCGCGAGTCCTTGGGCACTTATAGGGACCCTTAAGAAACCCTTAAAAGGGATCCCATAAAAAACCCTTAAAGGACCCCTAAGGAACTTTCCGGGTAAATCATCAGAGCGGGGTGGAGGCCAGTTTTGTCATTCGTGGGGAGGACGGCTCCGAATCTCGGGTGGAGGCTCCAGGATGCAGGGTTTAGGTTTCAGGGTTTGGGGTGTAGGTTTTATGCGGAATAGGGTTTAGGATTTATTGCGTTTAGGGTTTAGGTTTTATAAGGTTTAGGCTTTATAGGGTTCAGAGTTTAGCTTTTATTGGGTTCAGGGTTTAGGTTTTATAGGTTTTAGGGTCTGGGCTTTATAGGATTTAGAGTTTGGGTTAGGTTTTAGGGTTTCGGTTTTATAGGATTTAGGGTTCAGGGTTTAGTTTTAGGAACCAAAATGAAAGAACAGAGTTTTGGGATATCGTTTCGTACATACTTATACTGAAATAGGGAACCCCGAGCAACCACAAATATCAAGTACACAGTTACTTGTTTCAGATCTTGTCAAAGTCAGCTCTTTGAAAATGCACTAAGGGCTTTGGTGGATTGCTCAGCATTGAACCCTACACCTTTCCGGGGCCACACACCACAGCGCCGAGCCCAAAATGCCCTGGAGCCCCCCGCGCTACGATTATATAACCTCAACTTCACTCGCGAAAGTCCGGAAATGCTGGGTAGGTGCCGATCATCGTCATCCTGCGTGTCATCGCTGTCGCTGTCAGCAGCGGTAGAAACCATCGATGGATGGAAAGCTCACTAGCTAGCTTGCTTGTAGGGTAGCTTGGGATCTGTTTAAGGGGGCTGAAGAGTTTCAGATTTAGGATTGAACCGCTGCTTGCAGTCAAACCGCCGCTTATTAAGTTTGCTCTTAACATCTCCTAACCTGTATTTGTGCTTTGGCAAGCGTACGGGATCCTCAAGGCCCACCAACCCCCACCATTGATGCCTCTCGCACTGTAGCGGTGTTAAATTTCAGCAATTCTTGATCTTTTGATTGGCCCATAGATTAGGGTCAAGAATGTTCAGGACAGTTTCCCTTCAGTGTGGCGAACCCACGAGACAAGTGCGAGAATGCAAAAACGACAATCAAGGATGCTGGGCAGGCGCAAGACCCAGAACTAGAGAAAAAGGCAGTAAACCCTAAACCGCAAATCCCGTCAACCTTAAACCCGAAACACTTTAAACCATGTCAACGATTTACCCTAGCCCTTGCACCCGAACAGGGGATCACGAAGTGGGTCCGTGCTGAAAATGAAACGTTATGAGGACAGGGATCTCCGGGGGCACAGGATTAGAGTTCAGGGTGCGGGGTTCAGGGTCAAAGGCTTAGCTTCCAAGGCGTTCAGGGTCAAACGCTTAGCTTCCACGGCATTGATGGCAAAGCACGCATTTGACATTATGATAAAAAGACTGAGAAGCGACGGAAAAGTCTTTGCGCAAACATCACAACATGTGCAGACTCATCATCGCGTCTTCTTCAAGACCATCACCATCATCACTATCGACATCGTGATTTTGATCACCACCGCCATCATCATATAACCTTGATTATCTTCTTCTGCGTCATCCATGACATCACCGTCATTATCACCACCATCATCGTCATCGTCATCATCATCATCGTCATCATCATCATCATCATCATAATCATCATCATAACAATGGTCTTCCGTTCAAGGTCTGCCTGGAGCAGCTTTCGGCACAATGCGAATTTTGGAGGGCGGTGGTGATTAGCATGGGGTTGGGGCTGGCATACCACAGCTTGAAAGTTCAATGCAATCTGTATATATATATATATATGTGTACACATACATACATACATACGTACATACGTACGTACGTGCATATTTACTTACTTTTTTACTTACATATATGAAGGGCAGAGGGAGAGGTAGATACTATGAGAGGCCTTGGTACAAATTATTCAGAACCCTGTTTCCCACCCTGAAGATTTGAACCCGGTGTTGAGCGTTCTGGACTGCCTTAGACTGGATGCAGCGATCGCTGTCAGCTGTATTTTGTTCATCAAAGACTCTCAAAACCCTGAATAATACTTAACTCTGTGCTTGTAGAACAGGAATCACATCACTGTTGATTGTGCCGTTCCTCGCTCGGATTGCAACCCATACAGACTCTACAAATAGCGACACCAGAACACGATAGAAACCCTGTACACAGCCTTGACAAAGCGTGCCAACATGGAACGGGCTCCCTGTATGAAACCTACCATAACTGTTTGCAGCGAAGTTGCAATCAGTTCGACTCCAAAGCCTCAGCCCCTGAACCTAAAACTCTTCAGGCCTTGATTCACCCTAACCTTTATGTAATTCTAAAACCCCTATAAAATCCTACAGCACACAAAACAAACCCATAAAGCCCATATAAGAATGAATTACAAAATCCATGTTTTCACCCTTCAAAAAAACCTAAAGGGTCGGAGTTGAGCTCCCGAGCCGTCCCACCAGGTCCGAACGGCAGATGCTTGAACCTCTGTGGCCCACTGCTGGCGATTTGAGGGTTTAGGGCTTTAGGGTTATTTATAGTATTCATAAATAAGCTTATGACACAAAGAAAGGTTTGGGGCTTTAAGAGCCTTCGTAGGTTATAGGGCTCTATAAGGTTCAGGGTTTTGGGGTTCGGTTTGTAGCTTGAGGTTCTGGGTTTCAGGGTGTGGGTCCATAGGAACAGGAATTTGAGGCGGTATTGGGGTCCAAAATCTGCCCAGGTGTTTAGTTTACGGGTGTAAGGTTTGGGGTTTAGGGTCTTAGCATCAGATGAAACGAGACCTGGGAAACAAAAAGCCCGTCCGGGCGTCTTGAGTTGCATGGGGGTTGCTGAGCTTGCACCTTTCGCGAGTCCGAGACTTTGGGGTTTTTGCAGTTGTGTTTCTGTTGCGCGTTTCGGTTTTCAGGGGGGTTTAATGTTTGGGGTCTTGCTGGTTTAGCACTTTCAGGCCAAAATTTCGGCCTTTCGGTCTTACACGCAAATCCATCCCCCATTAAACCTGAAAACCACCGCACCACGACCCTTTAGATGGATGCAGGAGCACGAGAAACAGCCCCGACAAGAGGTCGGCAAAAGACCGGAATCCGTCGAAGGCCAGACCACATGAAAGGAAACAAAGGGAAGTCATTGCAATCAGGCCCCCGGGAACTCAGCAAAGGTAGCAACCGACGTGAAGAAGGACACAGGAAAGAACACGGCAGACAAAAACAAACACCTGACAAAACCACTTCATTGAAGTGTGTGCCCGTGTTGCTCCGCCTTGTGGGTGTAAGTGCGGCCAGAAGTTTGCAGCTGGTGACAAGGCGGAGTAGACTGCATTGTGTTTGTGTCACCCAACGCACACTGTGGTCAGAGAGCAGTGGCAAGCCAAAGGGTCGCAGCTTGGAGCAGGGAGAGTGCGGGCGGGCAAAAGAAGGATACGACGAGCGAGGGACAGGGAAAGAGATTTGACGATGGCTCAACGCCTCAGTACGCAGTCGCAAGACCAGATTGGCTCCAAAAACTGCAATTAAGTCCACAGCGTGATGAATATACCGAACAGATGACAGATCTTCGTGGCCACCGCCGTCGCCCTAGCTGGGTAGGTGGTCAACAAGAAAACAGTGAGAGCAGAACAGACGTGCCAGAAGTAGTGTGTCTGTAAAATAGCGGCTTGTTTTTTTATTTCCTAGCGGACGGATGACAGAGTTCGCGGCCGCCCTTGTATTCTTTTGGGTTTGATAACAGCCGCTTGCACTAGTAGGCATGTTTTTGCTTCGAGCCTGAGGAGCTCAAAATTGTCGAAAGCCAGGTCTCAGTGGAGCCAGGTAGTGTGCCATGAGGAGGAAACAGCGCATTTGCCGTGCTGCCCTCGTCACGATGTCCGGTGCTTCCTATTCATGCTGGAATCTGTCTTGTCGAGTGCCCGCTTGGCGGGCCGACACGGCTTCGTCAATTCCGGTTTCCCCAACGCAAGCTTGCACATAGTAAATATGCACGTGCAGGGCATTTGAGCCAATAGCACGGCACGCCGCACGAGCACAGAGCCCCTTGCTTCGGACTGTTCGAACACGGTGAGAACTCTTGTTCGCAAGCTTGCCCACCATGACACAGCGACAACGGACTAGAAGATCCAAGCGATTTTGGCCTGGGCCCCAGAGAAATAAAGGGTCTGAACTTCAGCCACTTCTTTCTGACTGCTCGCAAGGACGGAAAAACTTAAATTGGCTGCTTTTTGGTTTGTTTAACGAGCTGCTCTGGCCAGAAGCTGTGGAATGGTTCTATCGTTGTGTGCCTGTCGCGCTGCCTGGATGCGAGCGCAAAAGTCCACTCCAGAAGTCTCCCAGAGCTACGTCTTTGCTGCGACGGCTGCTACTGGAAGGCAAAACTTCCTTTCCAGAACGTCCATCGAGACCGATAGCCGACCGCCCTTCATCCTGCACCTCTTGCAAGCACACCTTCCACAAAGCACGAAGCAGCTTGGCTGTCGGCAGGAACCCTGTTGACCGAAGCACGTGACATGTTCGACCCTGCCATTCCTGCAGGACACTTCTGTGACAGCCGTCCCAGTCAGTACACGCATCATGTGAAGATAATCTCTGGAGACCGCACGGCCGCATCAAGTTTTTGTCCCTTGGCTGCCGGTGCGGTGCCAAGCCTGAGCATTGATGCCTTGGACCTGGAAAAGCGAGTGCTCCAATCTTGCTTGCAACTGGCCTGGGCTGCGCGTGGTCCTTCTCCAACCAGCATCCTGGCAAACGTCATTCCGGCAGTCCCTGCCCTCTTGTTGGCTTGGTTCGGCCTGGGGAACTGGAACTCCCAAGGGCCGCGCAGGCACGGGTCTCTTGCGCTCAGTTGGATCTTTCCCAGTACGACCGTCCTCTTGACTGCGAAACAACCCTCGCAGGGGATTAAAAGCCCATCCCGGCCCGAACCGTAAACCCTGGCATGCACACCCCTGCAAAGCCCCGATGCCCTGTAAAGGGACATTTACGGGGATCCTTAAAGCACCCCTAATAAGAACCCTCATAGTATGTAGGAAATTCTTACAGCGACCCTTCATGGAACCCTCTGGGGCTTCTTATCCCAGCTTTCCGACCTCCGGCTGCTGGTACAGGTTGTGAAGAGCTCCTGAGGAGGATTCGGTGGGGCCTTCTAAAGGCTTCTATAGGGAGTCTATAAGGGCTCTATGATTTTTTGAAAGTCTATAAGGGGCTCTATGATTTTTTGGGCGTCTATAAGGGCTTTATGATATATAGGGAGTCTACGAGGTTTCCATGATTTATAGGGAGTCTATAAGGGCTCTATGATATATAATGATTCCACAGGGTTCCATATTCTACAGGGAGTCTCTAAGGGTTCTATGATGTATAGGGAGTCCACGCTAAGTGTTCTATGGTATAGGTTGAAGGCGATTTGCGAAGGTTTAGGGCTTGAAGTTCAGGGGACTCAGGATGTTTGGGCTTTAGGGTTTCGGTGTTTAGCTTATCGGGTTTGAGGGATATGAGATTGCGACGCATCAGGATTTTGAGTTGGGGCTCAAGGGTTTGTGTCTTGCTTGGATTTTAGACTTTGCAGGTCCAGGGCTTGACGGTTCCAGGGCGTTGAGACTTTCACAAGCTTCAATTGCTTGACGGTTTGAGGCTTTCTTCAGGCTGGAGGGTTTGAGGGTTGGCATTCGAGGAATTGAGGTTTTACGCATAGGGTTTTGAGTGTATCGGGCTTGTTTCAAGCAGTCAGGTTCTGCTCTGTGGATAAGACCCTGAATACTGCAAAAGACATGCGTCTGGTCGTCAGGCCTGCGCAGTCTTACTGACTGCTGGTGGTGGTCCATGTCATAGAAACAGGTGCAAGAACAATTTCGCACATTGTTTTGCTCGAGTGGAGCATTGACAGTACGACTAAACTTGTTCTGACTACCAGCGCAATCCCACACACCGAACATCCTTCTAGGACTTAATCTTTCTACCCCAGTAAAACCCAGCAAGAGCCTGACCAACTTGCAGTGTCCGAAGCAACCCTGCCCAAAAACAAGCTTCAATGTAAACAGCCTTAAGTCGCTGATCCTGAAATCCTGAAACAAATGGGGGTTTCCGAAAATAGGGGGCCCTCATATAGTACCCGAAATAGTAGGATCCTTACTATAAGGACCCCAAAATAAGGTACCCCTTATTCTCGGAAACTCCCAAATGCAAGCAAAGTATCCAGGCAGGCGAGGCGAGGTGCTCTTCTCACGTGGCCTCAAACTGGATCTGTTAGGGGGTCGATTTCGGGGATCTAGGTGCACCCTAAGCCCTAGGGACCGTGTGTCCCTGGGCACCGGAACCTTTTGCGGAGCTGCTGTCAGGACATCTTTAGATGACACGGTCAAGATTTAGTCATCTAATTAACTAACTGACCCTAACCCTCAAACCCTAAACCCACTAAACCCTAAACTCGATCAATGAACCGAGTTGGGTGTAGATTTGCTTCCGTGTAACCTGGTCTGGGTTGCGTCTCACATCTTCTTTTTCGTTGGCCGCGACATGTTGGGTAGTGTTTCGGGTTTAGGAGTTCAGTGACTCTAAACGGGCTGCCTTTTGAATGTCATGTCCAATGCAAGTTATGTCATTCTACGGTCAAGACAAAGTTGGCCAGTCATGTTATCATGTAAGCACGGAAAACACTAGAATGCCCGCGACAAGAGTACCCAAGGTGTGGTGTGGTAGTTTTCTGCTCGTGCCGATCAATATCACGACCAGCGCCCCTTACCCCAACGACCCCCAAGATAAATCTGAAGTTGTCGGTCTCAAAAAACCCAACAGACCCTAGAGACGGAGTCCTGCATGCAAATCTTGATTAGTCCGAAACTGAAACTAAGCTCAGAACCCACAGTCGCACCCCCGAACCCCTCCTGAATTCATCTAGAAACACAGGGTTCCCTAGTCTTGGGGTCATGATCATAGGCACCCTAAGACTTTTCGTCTGTATCAACGTCCCTTAAGTCGCATTGAGGGCTATAGGGCCTGGCATCTGGGTCCAGCTGTTACAAGTCTAGCTACCTTGTTCACAACCGTAGCTACTAAGTCCCATGATCCTTTAGTAATATAGGGGCCTTAGTAATTAGAATAGGGTTTCGAGGCCCATTATACTATAATTATAGTAAGGAGCCCCTAAAATGGTATAGTGGTAATTATTCAGGCCCCTACCTTAGTGGCACAAGTCTTTCGGACGTCGGAGGTTGGGTTGAGGGCTCAGGAGCTTCTTTACAGTTTCGGCGTGATACGGTTGATGCACAAAATCCTGCATGACCTTATATACGTAAACTATGGGATTTATGGTACTATACTATCTTTGGGTCATGCAGGATTTTGTCCATCAACAGTAGGGAATCAGGCGTATAGCCGCTTGAAAGACGGTGGCCAGGGTTTGAAGTAAAGTGGTTCAGGGTTTGAGCTTAGGCTTTAAGGTTTAAGGGTTTAGGGTTTGGGGCTCGGGTTTTTCAGAGATTGGATTACTGAGCGCCCCACGACTTGTTGGCAAATCGAGGGTATCGCTCTTCCTGCGTGGGCTCCCTGAACATCCTGGCGGGCTCTGCAGACCCCCTGCCCCCCAAGATTTCAACAACCACTCCAATCCTGGTATCCAAAACATACACTCCCTCAGTGTCAGTCCCTAAAACCTTGAACCCTAAACCCGCAGATCCGAATCCCCGAATCGCAAACTCTTCAAACCTCTCCGTGGTTGGGAGGTAAGGCCTGGAATTATCGAGTCCAACTCTGGGTTCTAAGCGACGTTGGAAACCCTAACCACAAAGCCTAGCGCTTCATGGGTTGAGGATTTAGGATTTGAGGGGTTTTAACCACCCTAACACTGAATACTACTGTTTTCACCATACTGCCTCTAAGGCGCAGCTGGTAAAAACCGTGTGCGGCTCAGGGCACTGGGGCCTTTGGATAACTCTGAATGCATGACTGACTGCCTCCTGGCGTTGAGCTTGTAACAGCTACTGAAGCACCTGCGTGCTGAATTTCGTTTCGAATAACTCAAGACAGAGATGCCTCGTGAAATTGCCCCCCAGAGTGTGCAAGCACCTAGGCTGGTGTGACGACATTGAACTCAGCCGCAGGATTTAGGGTAAAATTTAGGGCTTGTCGCCTCGAGTTTAGCGAGTTAGACGGCAAACAGGTATGGCAGTATTTCCCAAATTTGCAGGGACAACGATGTGGGACTGGGGAAGCAAACTTATATCACTGAATATGTCACAGCCAGAACCATTTTCTACCGATCCGTGGATTGCCAGAAGGAAACACTGCTTCGGAGTGCATGGCAGTAGAGAGTGAAGCCCTCGGCCCTTAATGTCTTTGATCAAGCTGTAGCTTGTAACTTGCGGTTGGGTCCAGGGGTCTAAAGGTGCACGTACGGGTTTGGGCTGCGAAATCTAAGGTTCAGAAATCCGGAAGCTACCTGAAACGGTCTCCTCAGAATCCGCCGCCAAGCCCCCAACTTTCCTCAACCAATGTGCGCCACCCTAGTATGTCGACTCTTTCTCTTTAGGGGTTTCGGGTTGGCGCTCTGGGATGAATAAGGTTCGGGTGCTTAAAGGACATATAGGTGCGCATGACCTGCTGTGGCTTCGTATGAGCATCCATGTCGCTATAGATCTTAGATAACACTAGTATAGCGTTGGAGCCTCGTTTATGCTACAC
>CAJNDV010032502.1:20068-34987 GCA_905221635.1 Symbiodinium sp. CCMP2456 | reverse complement strand
ACCGAGAACCGGGATCATATATATATTGTTTTCTTTGGTTGCTTCGACTATAACCCCTGAGAAACAGCTAAGACTACAGTTTTGCAAGGGCAGCTTCCAGAAAGAAAAATGGCAGAGGTTCTCATCGGGTTTGTATGAAGGCGACCGAGAGGTTCGGATAGTCGAACTCTTCCGCAGTCGTAGCCCACGCAAAACCCCAAATCCCCAAACCCTCAAACTCAGGGCCTACTTTCTCTAGCCCTTAACCCCACATTCCTTCAAGCCCTCACCCTAAACCCTAAACCCGCTGCTAGGGAGCTCAAAAGAATCCCTAAACCCCAACACTCAACCTAAAACGAATATACCAAACCCTAAACCCTACCTACACTCTAAACCCTTAACCCTAAACCCTAAACCCTAAACCCTAAACCCTAAACCCTAAACCCTAAACCCTAAACCCTAAACCCTAAACTAAGCCCGCAAGACCTCGAAATCACCGAGGCTCGGCCACCAGCACCTTTGGTGGCAGCTTCCGCCTCTTTCCTGCTAACTTCTTCTGGGGTTTAGGGTTGAGGGTTTAGGGTTTAGGGTTTAGGGTTTAGGGTCGAGGGTTTAGGGTTCAGGGTTCTGGGTTCTGGGTTTAGGGTTATGGGTTTAGGGTTCAGGGTTTAGGGTTCTGGGTTTAGGGTTATGGGTTTAGGGTTTAGGGTTCAGGGTTCAGGGTTATGGGTTTAGGGTTTAGGGTTCAGGGTTTATGGTTATGGGTTTAGGGTTTAGGGTTCAGGGTTTAGGGTTTAGGGTTTAGGGTTCAGGGTTTAGGGTTATGGGTTGAGGGTCGAGGGTTTAGGGTTTAGGGTTTAGGGTTTGGATGATATAGGGTTCTGCAAGGGTTCAAGAGAGTTCCGGGAGGGCTGTATTGGGGGTACTAGAGGGGTTTTACAAGGGTTGATGTGCACCAAAGTGTTGCTTCATGCGAACGACCGGCTGAAGTCCGTGAATAATGAAGGTTTCAACAAGGGTTCTGGCAGGGTGCTGTTCGAGTTTCACATGGCTTTTGTCATCTCTTCATATGCTTCTGCAAAGTTTGTAAGTTAAGGGTTGTAGGACGATAAGGGTTTTTATGGGGTTAGTAGCGATTTACTGAGGACTTGGTTTCTTCTAAAGGGGAGGGCCCCAGCTCCGGGTCTTTTGCAATCAGGACACTACTGTTTAAGGGGGGGTTTGGGGTTTAGGGTTTAGGGTTTGGGGGTTTGGAGTTTAGGGGTTTGGGGTTAAGGTTTTCTGGTCCTTTGCTTAGGGTTCTTTTGCAGTCTGAAGCTCTCATTCACAGGGCAGGGCTGGTTTAGTGCCCTTTTCTCGGAGTGCCGGACCTTGTAGTGAGGGTTTAAGACAAGCAGAGGGCTTGCAGTAAGAGATTGTTAGGACAAGCTGCAGGGCAGAAAAGGTCAACAACACGATATGCCGACAGGATACCCTAAACCCTAAACCCTAAACCCTAAACCCAGATACGGGATGGTGCTATGCAGCTTCAGCCAGGCTTCATAGGATCATAGCACTCTTTTTTCAAAGTTTAGGGGTCTTATTTTATCTCAGAGGGCTGCATCTCGTTTGTCACAACCCCCAGCTTCACTCCAAACTCTCCCTAAACCCCAAACGCTAAACCCTCAACCCCTTTTTCTCCGAACTCACTAAACCCTAAACCCCTTTGCTCCGAAACCCAAGCCCAAAGCCCACTGAACCCCAAACCCTAAACCCTAAAATTCTCAAGCTCGAGACCCCAGATCCCCAAGAAGACCGAGGCACGACCGCCAGCTTCAGTGCTACCACCACGACCTTTGCTAGCCCTCTGCGTCCCTGCCCAAGCCACACAAGTGAAGCGTGTAGAGCTGAGGGAGTTCAGGGGGCTTCTGGGCCTGTGGTTCGGGTTTTGGGCGCCAGGTTCGGAGTCTGAGGTGGGTACTAGGGGTGAGGGTTCGGATGCCTAATCCCGTTTAGTTTCAGGAATCTGGCATACACGTGAGTGTGCATGCTTGCATGTAACTGGTGCATCAACTGTGCATGTTGGAGTAATATAGGGGCCCAATTAATTACCAATGCCATTTGGTGGGTCCCTTAATATGACTATGGTATTATTATCATTATGATTATAGTTTAAAATGCGCCAAACCCTGTTCCCTACAGTACTGTCGGCTCGCCTCTCTTTCTCTCTTCCTCGTCCTCGCCGCTTGGGTATATGGATCACATTCTAAGTGATAGGACCCTTAGTATACCGCCAAGCCCGAGAACCCTAAACCCTAAACCCCCAAACCCTAAACCCCTAAACCCCAGAAAGGGACCACCGAATTCAACGAAGAAGCTCTGGCAGTTTTAGGGTTTAGGGTTTAGGGTTTAGTGGGTTTAGAACGGAGACAATGCCAACCCAAAGCCTTAAACCCTAAACCCTAAATGCTTATCCCTAGAGCTTCGTTTACTGAAAGACAAGGCCAGCGAGCCAAAGCGCCAGAAACAGCAGCATGACTGCTCTACATCTTCGGATTTGCAAACATTCAGCATCCCCCTAAAACCTAAACCCTAGACCTTAAACAAGACTTTGAAACCCCAACTTCTGAGGCCAAGACTCCAGAGAAACGAACTTGGCGTTTACTCACAGTGTTTATAACTGGTGCAACTGGTTGTAGCTTGTAACTGTATGGTGGTAAGTATATACATATGCGCAAGCAAAAACATAGACATGTACCCATATGTATGTACACATATGAAATTTGTATATATACATACATACATACATACACCAGCATACATAAATCATATATATATATATATACATACATGTATTTGTTTACATACCTATGTATATATGTATGTATGTATATACGTATGTATGTATGTATGTATGTATGTATGTATGTATGTATGTATGTATGTATGTATGTATGTGTGTGTGTGTGTATGTGTGTGTGTGTGTATGTGTGTACGTATGTATGTATGTATGTATGTATGTATGCATGCATGCATGCATGCATGGATGGATGCATGTATGTATGTATTTATGTATGTATGTATATGTGCTTTTATATCCATACTTCTATTTGTATGCATGCATGTATGCATGCATGTAGGTAGGTAGGTATGTAGGTAGGAAGGTAGGTTGGTAGGTAGGTGGGTAGGTAGGTGCGTATTTGTGTATATATATATATGTTTATACATACGTATGTATCCACACATACACGCAAAAGGCCGTCAGGGCTCGAACCGTAATCCGAAATAAAGCAGAAACTTCAGTGTTTAATAGAAGCTGTTGAGCGGATCTATGGGGTTTATATGAACAGTTTCTTAATGTTTATGAGATTCTTCGGGTGGGTGGGTGGGTGTTATATCAAAACCGCAATTACAACTTTACTACAATACTGCTCGATCCTGGAGCTGCTGAACCCAAAACCTAACCCGCAAACCCCAATCCACTGAGAGATTGAGGCAGAGACTCGGGCAACTCTGCGGGAGCCTGGGCCGCGGCGGTTGGGGCTGATTGTTTGTATGGTTTAGGGTTCTAGGGTTTGGGGTTTAGGGTTCAGGGGTTTATCTTAGCCAAGTAGTCGACTAGAACAGGCGTTGTGCAGCTTAAGCTTTATGTAGCCTCGAACTTATTCGGACCTTACAACGTGTAGCTTCTGAAAGGCTAGCGCTGAAGGCTCGAAGGGCCTTTTGGTTAAGGGTTGCGTGAGGGAGGGGGATCGGGTTTAGGTCTCCGGGCTCAGCGCATCTAATTTAGGGGCCTAAATATTTACCAATACCTTTCTCAGGCCCTAATTCTAATTATCGAGGCCCCTGGATTATGCCATGCCAAGTCCCATGAGCATTGTTCGCCACACAAGGATCTCTTTCCTGGAAACTGGGCCCTAAACCCTAAACCCTAAACACCCCAAGCGGACTTTGTGTGGAAGCCCTAAAGTTGGGTCGGTCACCCAGATTAAGGAATACACCTTAAACTATAGGGGCCTTAAGGGTTTAAGGTTGCTTCAGCTTCAGGGTTTAAGGCTTAGGGTTTAGGGTTTCGGGTTTAGGGTTAATGACGGAATATACCTTAAACTTTAGGGGCCTTCATATTATGATTTAAGGTATATATCCTTACTTAAGGGGTATTGGGTTCTCTGAGGAAGCTCTAGACCGTGAGCCAACGAGGAGGCGTGTACATGTAAGTGCCTTGTGCAAAGACCGTAGACCCTAAACCCTGAACCCTAAACCCTGAACCCCAAACCCTAAACTCTACAGTAAACTTAAAAAAAGAACGCTAAATCCTAAACAAGCTTCCCTGAGCCGCTATCGGATTTCTGGCAGATGTGCCGGGGGGCTGGAGGCAAAGAAGGGGTAGATGGAGGGTCTGGTGTCGAGGAGCTGGGAAAAGGGGGAGGGGGAAGGGAAGGGAAGTGGAGTGGCCTTGTGGCGATTGATGCTGTGTCCGAGAACCCTAAACCCTAAACCCTAAACCCCAAACCTTGAGGTGACCCGGGATGCATCTCCCTTGCGCGAGAGAGCCCACAGCGAGGTGTGGCTGAAACCTGGCTTTCCATGTCGGCTGTATTCTGTGGTGTGTACCCAGAGAGCCCAATACCCCTTAATTACGGAATATACGTTAAATCACAATATTAATGTAATATAGGGGCCTTAATAATTAGAGTAGGGTTTTGGGGTACATTATACTTTTACTATAATAATAAGGAACGCCAAAATAGGTAATTATTCAAGCCCCTATAGTATTTCTGTTGTTGCGGCGGGATTGGAGTTCCAGTTGCGGATTAAGGTTTTGGTTCGGAGGGTTCTTGAAAGATCAACAACCCAATCACGCCCTGTCTTGGCAACTCTGCGTATCTCAAAACCGTTTACACGAACAACAGTATTAACAATATTTCGAACTAGGTCTAGCTGTATCTTGTTGTTGACGTGGCTGTGGCCGTTGTTGAAACTGTTTCTGCTGCTGCTGCTGCTACTTCTAGTACTGTCAAGATGCCCAATCTGGCTACAGGCTAGGTTATTGAAATGTATGTTGGGAGTATAGAAATGGATGTTGGAAATGAACCCTCAAAGTACATTCATTAACACTCTGAACTGGAAATGGAGTGCAAACTAAATGTGGCCACGGCGTTCCCTTTTCTGCTCTGCGTGTCGGTCATTGCAAGCTGCGGGGTTGCCCTGCAATGCCAGACACTTTTCTCCGCGTTGAGTATGCATACATCGTCCCAAACCCAAACAAAGAGGCTCATTCTGGCCTGGGGAGGTGCGGAAGCCACATCCAGTTGGGCATCCATTTTCCGGGGAGGTATGAAAGCCACATCCATTTTGCATCCATGTTTCCCAATGCCAGAAATCAACATCAATTCCGGAACATCCAGTTTACATCCATTTCACCTGGGAAAATGGATGTAAAATGGATGTTGGGTGGGGGTCCGACAATGGACTTCGATTGGCATGTTACATCCATTTTCGGACAGCCCCAAAAATAGATGTCCAATGCTGCAGCCAGCTTGCAGCCTCCCCATAAACAGGGAGAGAGAGGAGGAAGGACCCTCTGGTCACTGGTCTGGCTCACAAGCCAGGCTTCCCATTCATCATCGCTATCCGCTACCAGCTATCATGTACGCGGCCTAATGCCTCCTGAACAAATGGCTACATAATCCACGTTCGCTGGCACCTCCTACAAAAATGGATGCAGTCTCCATGTTCGGTTAACGCGTCATTTCTGATACTCCACTGAAATGGACGTTGGTTTCACACCTCTATTTTGCAGCCATTCTGCGATTTCGCGGATGCTGTTATGTGGCTGAGTGGGCCTCATATTGGTACTGCTGGTACCTAGGCCCCTGTATTGTCGGGTCCTTATAGCAACCCTTATAGTCACCCTCGTAGAGGCCTTAAGATGACGCCTGCTCTGATTATTAAGATTTTTCAGGCCTGGCGCCGACGGTCCGTTCGGATTCCGCGCGAAGGGGCGTTCCTCCGCGAGGGCCGCAGTTTTTCAAAGGCTTCGGCTTTAGGGCTTAGGATTTAGGGCAACAGAAAGCACAAAACATATTATTCTAGTTGGGCAGCTGTGTTAGATGGCTTCTTGAGTTTTTGTTTTGGCGGTTGGTTTCCATGGGTTGTGAGAGTCTTGTGTTTGTTGGGAGGTCTCTGATACCATCTTTGTCTCTTCGAAGCTCGCACAGCTGCATTGTAGTGGAGCGAAACTGTTCTCTAGCAAACTCCAAAACCTTGGCGACTAGCCAGGGCTAGGGTCATATGGGGGTTTCCGAAAATAAGGGACCCTAATATAGTACCCTAAATAATAGGATCCCTATTATAAGGACCCCCAAATAAGGTACCCTCATTTTCGGAAACTCCCATATAGGGGCTTAAACCATTAACCCATAATACTTCTTCGGGTTCCTCAGTTTTGTTGATAGCATGGTGTACCCCAAAGCCCTGTTCCGATTACGAAGGCCTCTTGTAGTATGGAACATGATGCCACCCGATATAGATACATAAATTCTCAGCACAGTCATCAACCCTAAACCCTAAACCCTAAACCCTAAGCCCTAAGCCCTGAGCCCCAAACCCTCAACCCCAATTAGGGCCTCTATGCCAAGCCCTGAATCCCAAGATCCCAAACCACAGACCCTAAGCCCTAGGGCCGAAAACCCTAAACCCTAAACCCTAAAAGGGTTTAGGGTTTAGGGTTTAGGGTTTAGGGTTTAGGGTTTAGGGTTTAGGGACCCTAAACCCTAAACAGGAAGCCCCAGACCCTCGGCCCTAAACCCTGATAAGGCCTAGATACTTAGGGGTAACTGGAAACAGTTTTGTAGTTGTTGGTTGCGATGATCCCTAAGGAACAGCTAAAGGGGTCATTTCTGCGAGCGTACCAAGTTCAGTGTAGTATATCATCTCTGTGGGTAGTTCTCGAAAGTGGCGTCCCTGTTTAGCAACCCAAAAGAAGGCGGCACAAATATCAATCAAAGGACCTTAAGCCAGCGATCATTGCATTGCATGCCCTCCTGACTCAGGATATTTCGGAGTCTTGAGAGTTCAGGGCTTAGAGGTTTAGGATATCGGCGTAAGGGCTCAGGACTCAGGGTCTAGGGTTGTTTGTGTCTAAACCCTCAGCTGTACCTTAAACCCTATCTTCTAAATCCTGCATTCTCTGCCCTGAACCATAACCGTAGACTCTAGACACTCAGTGGATTCGGAGGATGGGTGTAGGATGGCTGGACATTACGGCGGGCCCCCCAGCTGCCAGCCAGGTTCTGGTACGCCAATAATCCTCATGTGCTGCAAAATGGTAGATATTATTATATGTTATCAGATTTTGCGTTCTAGAGTTAGAATATATATAAGCTTTTTCTAATTACTGTGATTGTCATCGTGATCACGAATCTGTATTTCTGATCGTTCATATGGCCTCGTTTCTGGCAAGGAGTAGGCCGGAAACCGACAGAACACGACACGTCCAGCGCTCACTCCGCGCCATTTTCCAGCAATGGGCTGTACTGTTGGAGCTCCCGAGCATCTCGGCTGACCGTGGTTTAGGGTCTATCTAGGGTTTAGGGTTTAGGGTTTAGGGTTTAGGGTTTAGGGTCCAGGGTACAGAGGTTTTGGGGGCTTAGTTTTCATCGTGGCAATGGTAGTAATCCTTGTTAATTGTCGTGATAGTAGTAAGAGGTTTGATCCACAGTTAGTAACGGGTCAATGGGGTTTCTGTCGGGTTGAGGATTGGGTTGTAAGTAGCTCAGGCGGGGTGAGAAGTAGTCTTCCCTGTGCTTGTTTGGTTTAGGACGAAAGATTAACATGAGAAAAGCTCCCCAGCCCGCTGCTGCCGCAGTGGCTTAGTCGTTGTCCCATTATCTGTTCGGGTTCTTCCTTGCATGGTAGACAAGAGCATGTGAGAAAGAGAACTCGTGAGAAACAGAGTTTTAACACTGTAGGTCCCAAAACGATAGGCCCTGAATCCTGAGCTCTTTGACTCTCAGGGGTTTAGGGTTTGGGGTTTAGGGTTTAGGGTTTGGGGTTTAGGGTTCAGGGTTTAGGGTTTAGGGTTTAGGGTTCAGGGTTTAGGGTGTAGGTTTAGGTGCCGTGAACCAGAAGCCAGTGAAAGGGTTTCGGGTATCGGTCCGAATCTCCGCCGTTGGCACCCGGAAAGCCAGGAAGGTACTGAAAGTCATCCCCGGGTTCTTACTTGGAGGGTCGGGAGACTTAGTAAGTAGGTACTAAGTAGACTTATAAGCACCCTAAAAGGGACCCTAATTGGGGTTATAGTACCTATAAGTCTGAAAGATAACCATTTACTAAGTCCCCCGACCCTCCAAGTAAGATCCAAGCCCTAAACCCAAAAGCCCTAAACCGGCGGTTTATATAGGGTTTAGGGTTCAGGCTTCAAGCTTTATGTTTCTAAACCCTAAACCCTAAACCCCCTAAGCCCTAAACCCTAAACCCCTTAAGCCTCAAGCCCTAATTTTTGTCGGCGACCTTGTGACAGGCTCCCAAGCTGGAGAAGGATGGAGGCTGGTGGGAGCGAAACAAGCGAGCTGCACGGACCCAGACACTACAAACCTTAGGGTTTTGGGGTTTAGGGTTTAGGGTTTGGGGTTTAGGGAGTATATCTTACATCAGCAAAAGATCCGCATAGCTTGTTTGATGAAGGAGTTCCTGAGTGCTTGGAAGCTCTTTAGGGACCAGGGTTCGATGCGATTGGTCATGGTGTTTGTATATAACTCCTAAGGGTTTAGGGTTTAGGGTTTAGGGTTTAGGGTTTAGGGTTCCAGCTACAGGGGGTACTACACTTCAATATGCCGGGCAGTAGCGATATATGATCGAGAGATGTAGGATCGTCTACTTGGAGGATCATGGGTAGTTTTTACCGGGGCTCAGAAGTCTCCGAAGAAAGGCTATAAGTATAGTCAGCCTACCTTCCTAACCCCACCTATCGTGGGCCAATTGCCCATGAACCTCCAAGTATGGCCCCCTAAACCCTAAACCTAAACCCTAAACCCAAACCCAAATGCCCAAAGGCTCCGCAACCAAAAGCCGATAATCCGAAGCTGTAGGGCCTCAAACGTAAAGCCCAAGTGCTGAACTCTCAACAGTAGAAAACAGACAGTGTATAGCACATAGCATAAAGCATATAGTATACAATATGTAGTATATGGTACATGATATATAGACCATAGTATACAAATCCTAAGCCTAAGCCCTAAACATGTGAGCCTCCGAGCACCCATCTTGGCGTCATACAGGCTGACTTTCAACTACCATAACCTACTTTTTGTAGGTTCATAGAAACTAAGAACCTACAAAAGTATGTTATGAAGCCCTACACCCTAAATCCTGAGCTTTTAGGGAGCCTACAAGGAACCCTAAGGGTCCAAGTGCCCAAACAGTAGGGTTTGAAGGTCCAAAAACCATTCAGAGTATGGATTTTGGGACCTAAAACCTTACTATTTGGGTACTCGGACCCTCTGGGAAGGCTTTGGTAGTTGAAGGTGGCCTTTAGTTCAAGATGCAAGGCCCCTGTCCTCAGGGCTGCCTGATATGATTGCAGTACAAGATACCGCGACACCCTATTCTAGGTACTGCAGGGGCCTAAACAACTGCCAATATTACTTCTTATTATATCTATAGTATAACATACCCCAAAACCCGATTCTAATTATTAAGGCCCCTATTGCCTGGCTAAGGCCCCTACATTAGCCAGGCTGGTAAGGACCCTGCATCGAACCCTTTCTTTAGACTTCCGTTCAATGCCGTCTAAACACCTGTAAGATCCTACAGAACTTCACTCAAACCACTAACCTTAAACTCTAAACCTCAAACATTTACGTCAGTTGCGCTTCTCACCTAGAAAAGAGGCAGTCTCAGCAGCAAGGAGCGAAAATCCCTGGAGGCAAGAAGTCGAGTCTCGGGATTTTCGGGTTTAGGAGTTTAGGGTTTGAAGTTAGGCTTTAGTGCTTCGGGTTGCTTTTTGTTTTCGTTCACGGTGAGGGGAAGGTTTAGGGTTTGGGGTTTAGGGTTTAGGGTATCTTGGGTTGGAAACCGGGTATAAGATCACGGGTGTGCTTGGGCGTGCCGGTTGAGAGTTTGCCTACAAAGGGTATCGTAACTACTGGTATGTAGTTATAATTGGTGTTATCATGCAGGGATCAAAACCCTAAACCCTAAACCCTAAACCCTAAACCCTAAACGCAAAGAGGAACCCTAAATCCTAAACCTTTAACCCAAACAAAAAACCTTAAATCCTAAACCCTAAACCCATCTTCCCACCAGCCTCCAGAAGGACTTTGGGTTGGGGCCCGTTTAGGCCCAGAAACAACAGTTTTGCTGTTGGGTTTTGGGGTTTGGGGTTTAGGATTTAGGGTTTCCTGTTTGGGTTTAGGGTTTAGGGTCTAGGGATTAGGGTTTTTCCATCAGAGTTTGCTCTGGCCATCGGAGTTACTTTGGTTGCCCCTTTCACGGCTACCGTGACCATCATTCCTTCACAACCCATGTGCACTTCGAAATGGACGCGGGGCCCATATTGTTCCAGTCAGTATGTATCCGCGTTTTGTTCGGGTCGTTGCAGATTCCGGATGTTTCGAGTTAGGGTTGCAAAGTAAGCCCTAAACCCTAAACCCCTAAAAACTTAAGAAGTTTAGGGTTTAAGGCTTCGGGGTTTCGGGTTCAGGGCACTGGGCTTTAGGGCTAGGGTCCAGGCTTCGCGTTGAGGATTACGTTTGGAATAAGGATCTCAAGGGGCGGTTTAGGGTTTAGGTTTTAGGTTTTAGGTTTTAGGGTTTAGGGTTTAGGGTTTAGGGTTTAGGGTTTAGGGTTTAGGTTTAGGGACGCCATAGGCCTTGCAGTTCACCCGAGACCCTAAGGCCCCTTTCTAGGAACCCTTAGGCCTTTCCAGGGACCTTAGGGGTACATATAGGGTTTATGGTTTAGGGTTTAGGGTTTAGGGTTTAGGGTTTAGGGTATATAGCAGGCCCAGAATTACGGGCCCATGGTTTCAACCTTAGACACACCCTAAACCCTCACCCTCGCCCTCGTCCTACGGTTGATGAAGAAACCCTGCATCACCCATCATAAGGAAGATACCATTATTCCCAAGTTTAGGCAGGGTCCTTAAGGTAATGCAGGCTTTATATCAAACCCCTAAACCCCTGAAGCCCTCGTCCTATCATAGTTTAGGGGCTCCCGTCTCCCTTGCTTGGCTGGCCTAGAGTCGGACCAAGATAGCGCCATAGGGGTCCTTCTCTAAATGAGGGTCCCTTTTAGGGCCGTTTTTTTATAAGAGTGAAGGGTGTCGTACTATGTTTGGGATTTAAAATGGACCCTAATTTAGAGAACTACCTATATTAGAAAAAGTCCGGAGACTTGACTAAAGATTGTCGAGTAGAGAGCTCAGTAAACCCGGCATCAAAGTTAACTCATATTCCTTAACAAACTTGTTTTTGGCTTTGGGACCAATCGAGCCCTTTTGATTCAGAAGATTATGCGAGGTTTTTCGGGCGTGCATCGTGGATTGGTTGCAAGCGTTTTCTAGCTTTTTGCACTCGGGGTTGCCACCAAAACTGGGATCTTTAGTATGAGGATTTAGGGTTCAAGTTGTGCTAAGTCTGGTGACGATACCTTCACTTCTGAGAGTGCACCGATTAAATATTCCGGCTGATAAATATCCTCATTCGTATCGCTAGGTATCCCAAACCCATAGTGTTTCATGGTTTATTTTCCAAGACCCAAGGGTCTAGAGGGTCCATGCATGATCGGTTTTGGAAGTTCCAGTGGTCATCGACAGTGCAAGAACGGTTTTCTCGGATGCAAGGATTCAGAAGTTTGTGTTTTCGGCTGTACAGGAGTTGTCGTTGAAGGAGGGAGGAACAAACGCGCGAGCCAATAACGGTTCGTTCTGTTGCGGGCTCGACCAGGCCGCCGATCTTGTAGCACAGGGTCGCAACCAGCACATGTAAACCGGAGGAATGCGCAGGTAAATGCTTCGAGTGCATTGGGGATAGACAAACCAGCTATCACAATTACCACCGCCCTCATCACCATTGTGGTGCCATCATCATTCTTATCCTGCTTCCTCTGCTTCTTCTCCTCCTCCTCCTCTTGCTCCTGCTCCTCCTCATGACCATCATGGCCCAATCATGGCCAAGCCGTTGAGCTGCTGAAGCCACAGATTCCCCAAACGCGCAGGCCTTCATGCTAGCTATTACGTGTGCGAGGCCGAGATTCGACATGGAATTCGACACGACTAACTGCTGCGTTGTGGGACTTCGAGACTACGTGGCTTAAGGGTGTTTCGAGTTCAATTGTAGCCCTGCGTAGGTCCACGTGTTTACATTGACTTAGAGCTTCAGGGATCGTCGTGGAGCTGTTGGCCACCAAAATTCATGCGACTGGAGTGTCGCATTTGGTTCTTGGGAGACGTAAAGTCTTGAAAAGAACTGCACAATGGACCATGGTGTTGCTTTCACCCGTGACTGTTCAATCTGAAAGCCGGCTCTGCATTGAAGCGGCAGAACCTCAACTCCGAGTCCTAACAACAAAAATCTCAAAACACCCGAAATCTTAGACCACAGCCACAACAGGAACAGATCACGAAGCTGAAGCGCCGGCATGAAGATGCTGAGCTCAAGGCTTCGTAGTGCGGTGTGCAGGGTGTACATTGACGGCTTGGGGTTCATAGGGAAGAGATGTTGGGTGTAGACTGTTGCGTGGATGTGTGTCGAAAAAGTTCGCAAGGCGTTTTACGGTGGTTATGTGCGGTTTGGCGGCGATTGCCAAGGGCAAGGAACCTTGTGTAATGTTGACGGCAGGATAGTTTCGTGCATCCACGGCGAAGAATGTAAGCTTTCAGACCTCAAGAGGTCGCAGCAGTGAGCCAAGATTTGGGACCTTTTGATTTTGAAGGCCGTTTCGAGTTTAGGGTGTAATGTGTGTGTGTGTGTGTGGGCGTAGGAACTTTGCTTTATACATCTGTGTATGCTTGCTTGCAAGGCCGTCTCATCCAAAAGCAACCGACAGGTTGTCGGCGGCCAGTTTTTTTGTAGGGCTCCGGGCCATTTCTGACACAGACAACCGGCAGGTCCTCAGACCCGAAGTTGTGCAAATGTATGCCCGCAAAGATTCCGGCACGCTTTAATCTTTTTGGCTTTCCACTGCCACTGTAGGAGCCAGGACATGGTGCTGTATAGCTCCGTTGCGATCGCACCATTTTCGGATTTCGGGTCACGTATTCCAAGACCTGCTGTTAACATAGAAGGCCCGTGACCATCTAACCGTTTGGAACTTCCACCCGCAGTCCTCCAGCCCGGATCGCCTAGCGTCGGCGGTGAACCCAGACCCAGGCAAATCTGTGCCTGTTAATGCCGCCAGGCCAGTGTAAGAAGATGCCTTAAGTTGCATGGTATATATATATATATACGGTTATATATATATATATAGTTATATGATTCGAGGTTATTCACTTCTCAAAAGGTAGCGAGCGGCAATCATTAAACCAAAGTCCCTCAGTCCTAAATCCTAAACTCTGACCTCCGTACAGTAAACCCGAAACCCTACTACTTTACCGTCAAGTCTGAACTCTGAGAACTTCTCAAAGCCCTGGGAGGATTTAGTAAATAAGATTATAAGTACGTTAATTGGAGTTGGAGTTATAAGCAGAACTACAGAAATTTCGTTTATAACCCCAATAGCAAGTCCCATGATCCTCCAAGCAGACCCTAAACCCCAAACCCTAAACCCTAAACCCTAAACCAGGCACAGAAGAGACTCGTCGAGCTGCTCGAGACCAGTGCGATCCACAGCACAGTGCGCAGGTTTCGCTCAGACCCACTCCTCTTACTCCAACTCCTCCCGGCTTAGGGTATAGTGATCAGTGTTTAAGTGTTAGGTTCCACTCCTACTTGGAGGTTCATGGGTAGTTATGAGTAGGTTTTACAAGCAGGATCCTGGATAACTTTAATTATAACCTGCATTAGGGGACTTAGCGGACCCGTAAACCTGCCCATGAACCTCCAATTACTCCTACTTTGGACTGCTGCTATGCAGGCGCAAGCTAATCTATCCCGGCATCCAGGCCACTCCTTTTCTTCCTGAGTACCGCATGTGCAAAGACTCCTTTTACAAGTGCTTCCGGATTGTGAACAATCACCAGCTGTGGATTGTTCAACATGACCGGGAAAAGCCTGCCCGATGAAAATTACCAACCTTTGCCACTTAGCTATAGCTCCTCGTGGCCTTGTGGCAAGGCTCCCCCACAATCCGTCTATCCGTTGCTGCGGCAGCCGAAGGGCAGTTGTGAACTAGCTGTGCCAGACCCCTCTAGGACACCGCTGGTCCCCCTAAACCCTAACCCAGTCTGCCTGCAGCATAAGCAGGCCAGGCTGCAGGCTTGTTCTGGGCTTACTTGGAGGTTCATGGGTAGTTATAAGTTTTAGGGTTTAGGGTTTAGGGTGGAGTTATAAGTCCGCTAATATAGGTTACCCTACTTATACCTCTACTTATAACTGCCCATGAACCTCCGAGTACAAGATTTGGAGTGGAGAGGATTCTCAAATGCTCCAAAGGTGACTCATAGAAAGATGCTTCGGGGCCGTTCCGCCTCCCCTGTCCTCAAAGCTCTACGGCCCTCGGTTTAGGGTTTAGGGTTTAGGGTTTAGTAGGTTTGGGCTTTAGGGTTATATATATATATATATATATATATATAGAGACCTTTGCAGATCCCTTAGCAGAGCCCGTAAAGAGCCCTCCACTTCGGTTTAGGGTTTAGGGCTGAAGGTTTAACATCCTACATGCTAAACCGGCTAAACTCCCAAAACCCCCAAAACCCTAAAACCCAAAAGGCCCCAAACTCCAAGCCCAATCCGTAAACCCCTAGAGCCCTAAACCTCAGACCCTAAACCCCCGAAGCCCTAAACCCTAGACCCTAACGCC
>CAJNDV010032502.1:9852-14226 GCA_905221635.1 Symbiodinium sp. CCMP2456 | reverse complement strand
TCCGAAAATTAGGGAACCTTATTTTGGGGTCCTTATAATAAGGATCCTACTATTTAGGGTACTATACTAAGGTCCCCTATTTTCGGAAACCCCCATATAAGGCTTCCGTAAGGGATCTATGCGGTTACAGGGTTTGGGGTTGGGCGTTGAGGGTACCATCATAATCCCTGACAGAGTCCTAAACCCTGAAAGGGTTCAGGGCTTCTAGGACCTAGGGCTTAGGGTCTAACTCTAAAGGTTTAGGGCTTATACTTAGGGGTCCAGGGTTTAGGGTTGATAGGACTTTGGGTCTAAGGTTTGCGGTTGAGGTTTCTAATGTTTAGGGCTTTGGGGATTTAGGGTTTAGAGACTCAGGGATTTTGGGGTTTAGGGGTTTGAAATTGGGGATTTAGAGTTTAGTGCTCTTGTTTGCAAGGGATGTCTACGGGATTTTCCAGAGGTTGCCTTAGTAGAGTTTTTTATGGAATTCAGCAGAGTGTTGCGTCGGGACTTGCAGTGATTTCGGGGCTGAACTTTTATGCTTTGAGAGAGGTCGCAAGGGGTTAGCTTAAGGGTTCAAGTTTAAGTGCTTGCGGTTTTGGATCTCCAAGTTTAGATTTTCGGCTCAGGGTGCGATATACTCGGTTTAGGGTTTAGGGTTTAGGGGTTAACCAGGGAAAGACTCTACTGCCGAGGTTCTCGCATGATGATTTCCGGGGCTGTTCCTTAATTGACGGGTCTGTGGTTCTCTGGGTATCAGGTATTTCGGGTTCTTCTGCTGCTGAGGGCTTTCTGATGGAATGTAGGTTCCGGCTTGCAAGCCCTCCCTTAACGTATGAAATCATACGAAGGATCCCTCCACAATTTCACCCGTAGTTGTTAACGGAGTTTTGCAGTAGCTGACCAGCCATGCAGCTGGACGGACGTATGACTAGGCTATACGTGCAATTCTGACTTGACAAGAAGCACCCTGAACCGCAAACTAGTTCGAGGACTGGGAACTTAAGTAAGTAATGTTGCAAAGTCTACCAGAATGTGGGCTTGGAAATACCTTAAACTACCAACCCCTACTTTTCTGTAGGTTCTTATTACAAACCCTCATATGGAATTTATAGGGACCTTACATAAAAAAGGTAGGCTTTGGTAGGTCAAGGTAGGTATAACTATCTACCCAGGGACTCCAACATCCCTTAATTAAGGACTATACCTTAAGTCAGACTAGGGATCCTACCATAATTTAAGACATATTCCTTCATTAAGGGATATTGGAGTCTCTGGGTTGGTAACCCTAAACCCTAAACCCTAAACCCTAAACCCTAAACCCTAAACCCTAAACCCTAAACCCTAAACCCTAAACTCAAGCACAACCCCATCTAAACATACCGTAATTGGAGCCCCACCCCGCTCGACGAGACGGGCAAACCCAGGCAGCGCGGTACAAACTCCTGGCCGAGGGTGCAGAGAAAGATCGAGTCCTACAGGAGGAGGCCCCAAGTTCCGGATAAATCCCAAACCCAAAGTTTAGGGGTTTAGGGTTTAGGGTTTAGGGTTTAGGGCTTAGGCTCTAGGGCTTAGGGTTTAGGGCTTAGGGCTTAGGGCTTAGGCTTCAGGGCTTAGGGTTTAGGGTTTAGGGTTTAGGGCTTAGGCTTCAGGGCTTAGGGTTTAGGGTTTAGGGTTTAGGGCTCAGGGCCCCCCCCCCCCAGGAGCCTGGAAGCTTTCAAGAAGCCTTGTAGAAACTCTATACGACCCTTGTTAAAGCCTTCATTAGAGGAACCTTAAACCCTTCTGAAGAGCTCTAAACCCTAAACCCTAAACCCTAAACCCTAAACCCTCAATCCCAACACCTCCTCAACCCTGGACCTTAAACCCTGAGCCTACACCCTGAACCCTGAACTCTTGAGACAACCACTAAAAGATTTAGGGTTTAGGGGTTTAGGGTTTAGGGGTTTAGGGTTTAGGGTTTAGGGTTTAGGGTTTAGGGTTTAGGCTATACGACTGTGAGACAACCCGCGAGCGCCAGAGCCACCAGAAAATTCGGTGTTCTGGATCTGCCGATGTGCGTAGCTTTATCACAGTTCAATTGCACTCCAATCCCACTTACAATGCAGTGAATATCGAAGCCGATCTCATTGTCTGAGACCAAGCACAGGACTTGACTGAGGAGGCACGTGGCCTCTATTGGAGAATTCTGCACCCCCTCTTCTCAAGCTCCTCTTGGGAAAGACAAGCAAAAACGAAGATGTGCACGATCAGGTCGAGCCTCCGCCACCTGATTGGGATAGCATCTCAGCAGATACAGAACCCAGAGACTCCAATATCCCTTGATTACGGAATATACCTGAAATTATGGTAGGATCCCTAATATGATTTAAGGTATATTCCATAATTAAGGGATATTGGAGTACCTGGGAACGAAACGGCAGAGCGAGCAAAGTCCAAGACCGACCTCTGCGAGGTACTTGGAGGTCCATGGGTAGTTATAAATAGAGTTATAAGTCCCTAATATAGGTTATAACTATAGTTACCCTACTTATAACCCTACTTATAACTACCCATGAACCTCCAAGTAGTCTACAGTCCACAGGACCGTGCAGAAGGTCATGCCTGCCGCACATGATTTTCTTCACACCCTAAGCCCGAAACCCTAAAAGCCCTAAACCGTAAACCCTGAAAGCCCTGAACAAAAAAAACCCTAAAAACCCTAAGACGTGTAAACCCTAAGCCCTAAAAGCTCTAAAAAACCCAAACCCTAAAGACCCGAAAGACCCTAAAAACCCACAAACCCTCAAGACCCCAAAGACCCCAAAGACCCTAAAGACTCTAAAGACCGGGTTAGGGGTTTAGGGTTTAGTGTTCATTCATGACGGTACCTTTACGGGAACCCTTAAAGGAATCCTTAAAGGGTGCCCTGACCTAGAGGATCGTGGGGTTTGGTACGTAAGGTTATAAGTACCCTAGTTGGGGTTATACGTATTTATAGATAAACCCTAAACCCTAAACCCTAAACCCTTACTTTTAATAGCCCTGCTTACTCAGCCCCCTGATTTCTTAGATACCCGAAGAAGCCCTTAACCTCATATCCAGAAATGGTATCCTTACAGGAACCCCTAAAGGACCCTTCAAAAGGAATCCTTCTAGGTAGCCTTACAGAAATCCCTAAATGTCCTAAGCCCTAAACCCTAAACCCCTAAACCCCTAAACCCTAAACCCCTAAACCCTAAACCCCTACACCCCAAAAACCGCAAGCCCAAAACCCTAAACCCCTAAACCTTAGAGGATTCTTTTTGGGGGAGAAAGCCCGAGACGACAAGCTTCTCGTCCCTTCCAGGCAGCCAAGCGCCAGGAGGACCGGGAGGTTGAGGGTTTAGGGTTTAGGGTTTAGGGTTTCGGGTTTAGGGTTTAGGGTTTAGGGTTTAGGGTTTAGGGTATAGGTTGTAGGGTTTAGGGTTTAGGACCTTTAGGGATCTCCGTAAGGCTACCCAAGAGAGGGGCCTTAATAATTACCTATACTATTTTGGGGGTTCCTTATCATAGATTATAGTATTAATAATAATTAGAAGAGGGTTTTGGGCATTGTTTTGATCTAATACCATAAGGAATCCCCAAAACCCTATTCTAACTATTCAGGCCCCTACATTTCAAGCGGAAGGGCTTAGGGTTCAGGGTGGGGGGTTTAGGGTTTAGGGTCTAGGGTAACGGTTTAGGGGTTTAGGGCTTAGGGTTGAGGGTCTTTAGGGTTTAGGGTCTAGGGTTCACTTAGGGTTTAGGGTCTTTGGGTTGAGGGTCCGGGGTTTAGGGTCAAGGGTTATGGTTTAGGGTTTAGGGTAAGGGTTTAGGGTTGAGGGTCCAGAGTGTAGGGTTCCCAAAATACTTACTTACGGTTCCATACTATAGTACTATCACTGTCACGTACCCCAAAGACTATTCTAAGTACTGAAGGCGACGACGACGACGGGTCGCCCATCCCAGAGCTTGAGCCCCAGACCTAAAGGCCTAAAGCCCTAAGCCCTAAACCCGAAGCCCTGTACCCTAAACTCTACAGCCCGAAGTTCCCAAGCCCGAAAGCCCTAAACCCGAAACCCTCAAACCCTAAACCCTAAAGCCCGAAAGGCCGGAGCCCTAAACCCGAAACCGAAAACACCGAATCTTCGACCCATCGTCCTGAAATGCGAAGCAGCGCACCGACGCGCTATGGCACAGAGGAGCGGCTGAAAACCAAGCGCGAGGAGGCCGGGTTCCGGGCTTCTTGCGGCTTACCTGGAGGTTCATGGGTAGTTATAAGTGGAGTTATAAGTCCCCTAACATAGGTTATAACTACAGTTACCCTACTTATAAGCCCACTTATAACTACCCATGAACCTTCAAGTAGAGCCAACATGAGGCATTTTTTACATT
>CAJNDV010032502.1:2352-4852 GCA_905221635.1 Symbiodinium sp. CCMP2456 | reverse complement strand
GTTAGAATAGGGCTTGGGGGTATACTCTACTATGATTATAAAGGAGCCCCCCAAAACCAAACCCGAAACCCGAAACCCGAAACCCGAAACCCGAAACCCGAAACCCTAAACCCGAAAAAACTAGCCCTAAACCCTAAACCCGAAACCCTAAACCCTATTCTAGCTACTAAGGCCCCTACATTCAAGCTCGGAGCTCCCCCAACTTCCGTCCATCCGAAACATCACACTTCTACTCGACGATGCAGGGATTAGGGTGTAATTAAGGGTGTTTTTTTGGGCTGTCAGAGTTAGTTCGTGAGGGCTCGTTTAGGGTTTAGGGTTCAAAGCCTCCGAAAGCCTGTTCGAAAAGACATTTCGGACCTGCAATCAGGGGGTTAAAGCCCTTGCAAGACGCTATGACAAAAGACCTTAAACCCTAAGCCCTGTGCCTTAAACTCTAAGCCCTGAGCCCAAACCCCTAAGCCCTGACCCCAAGCCCTAAGCCCTAAGCCCTAAACCCTAAACCCAAAGCCCTGGAGCCTTTCTGGCCATGGTCCGTGGGCCTTTGATGCACCCCGGCACTGCCGGGATCGGTTCCCTGCCATCTGCGTCTGCTGGTCTTTTTTCACATGACCTTCCTGAAGAAGCCCGCCGTCTGCTAGGCAGGACTTTTGACAGAGATTGCAGGCCTTTTCAGAGATTTTATATGTTCATCTTGTCCTGTATCAAGGACTGTATTGGGCCCGAGAGGATCTTGTTTACGCATATTTTTCGAAGGCGTTGAAGGGCCAACCTGGTCTGGTATTGACAGCACTCGTCAGGATCGGAAGCCCAGCACCCTCCTCGACTCCCACATGTGATTCTCCAGGGATGAGCGGGCGGCCACAGGCGGGTGTTGGGACTCTTGGCAGAGGATCCTCCAGGCCTTTGCCGTCGCTTCTCATGCTGATCTGCCCACCCTAAACCCTAAACTCTAAAACATCGGTGCGTGAATCAACGGCCAAGATGCAGATCTTCGCTCAGGATTGAAGCATGCCACTCTGCGGGTTTGCCCGAGGACGGGGCTTCTCGGCGTTAGGATTTGGGAGGATCGTATGGATGTCTGTATGTATGTCAGAGTGTATGTACGTCAGAGTGTATGTACGTATGATCATGTATGTATGTACGTACGTACGTATGTAGGTATGTAGGTATGTATGTACGTATGTACGTATGTACGTATGTACGTATGTACGTATGTATGTACGTATGTATGTATGTATGTATGTATGTATGTATGTATGTAAGAGTGTATGTACTTGATGTAAAGTATGACTCATAAGGTTATAAAATGATCAGGGAATGAAGCGGACAAGCTTCAGTCTCATTGGGAGTGTTAGTCTTTGAGCATCTGTCCTTCAAAACCAAAGGTCATTTCCTTAAACAGAGACTATTCATAATGGGGATCCTAAGATGAGGGCACTTCAATCTACACAAAGGGTTTAGGGTTTACGGTTCTGAAATCTTGGGAGAGGGTTTAGTATCCAGGGGGACTACAGTACTGCAGAAGCCTTAGAATGGATGGAAGTTTTTGCATGAGGGGTGCCTAAGCCTTAAACCCTCAAACCGACATCCTACATGCTAAACACCGAAAAGTCTTCCTGCGTACGGGCTTACGTTGCTTGCAGGATCATGGCGTTAAGCTTGTAGGGTTACAAATACAGCTGTAGTTACCTGACTTATAACCCCACTTGTTATTTAAGCAACTCCCCGAAACCTTAACCCTAAAACCTAAGCCCTAAACCCTAAACCCTAAACCCTAAAACCTAAGCCCTGAACCCTAAACCCTAAACCCTAAACCCTAAACCCCTGAACCCTAAACCTTCGACCCGAAAAACCCCGTTTACAACCCGCCCGGTTGCTCCAGGAAAGCCATGAGCCCGTGCAGGACATCGAGGCGGGCGTTTCAAGACTTGGGTTTAGGGTTTAAGGTTGGGGGGTTGGGGTTTAGGGTAGGGTTTAGGGTTCAGGGTTTCGTGTTTAGGGTTTAAGGTTCGAGGGTTGGGGCCCTAGGGTTTAGGGTAGGGTTTAGCGTTTAGGGTTTAGTAGATTTAGCTTACCCTGAAGGAATCGAACCCCAAACCCGAAACCCCAAACTCAATGCCCTTCGCCCCAAAGTCCACCCCAAAATCCGCGGAACCCCACGCCCTCATACCCCAAAGTCCCTAAACCCTAAACCCTTTTCGTCGGCTTTGGGGTTCCAGGCGTTCGAAGTCTCGGGTCGAGTACATTAAGCCGTTTTGGCTCAAGCTCACCTTCATCTGTGCTTCACCGATGCAGGAATTTTTGGAGGCTTTAGGGTTTAGGGTTTGGGGTTTAGGGTCTTAGGGCTTGAAGCTGAAAACTTAGGGTTCAGGGATCGAGAGTTTGGAATCGAGGTTTCATGCGACTGCAGATGGTTTGCATGCGCGGGTACCAACAGACTGCAACCCAAAGCCCAACCCCATACCCTAAATCCCCCACCCAAACCCTAAACCCTAAA